>OZ024829.1:3750056-3935056 GCA_964016985.1 Anodontia alba
TCTGATCACTAGTCAGTGCATCCGATTTCAGTTGACTCAGGCATAGTGATTAAGAAGGATAAGAAAATGTTACGATCCTGACAGGACGGCCCAGAGGTGCAAATGATTGTCTACTTGTGGTTTGTCGAACCCCTTTTAACTTTTTGAGAGCCCAGTAAATAAAGATTTCTATCTCATTGAAGGAAAGTTATGGACTATTAGTTTACCAATTGTTCACATTTTTAAACCAAAGATTGTGACACACTTGTCTCTACGTCAGAAAAGGGTTATTATCGAAGTCTCGCAGTCTGGTCAGGCCACTGGCCAGCTTACTGCATAAGTACCCTAAGTATTCGGACAGACATATATAAGTGTACACTGTTTGGCACTCACTTTGCTGTTATTTGACACGGGTAGTAAAATGAACGTGTTTTAATTCAGAACAAGTACGGCAGGAGTTCAGTGTGTCCGATTATTTATGGTAAATACGGAAAAGAGTTAATCGCAGAAGGCGGCGTCGGATCAAGTGCGTTCGGGACATTTTTCAAGACATTTTTCAGAGACAATTGATCCACCAGCTTTGATTCTAAAGCGCTTTGATTTAAGAATGTTGTCTGCTACAAATGTGCTTAGCGCTTTTACCCATTTATGCCTAGCGTCCCATAATACGGACATAGGCAAACAATGTGGACCCAGATCAGACGCCGCATCATGCGGCGTCTGATCTGGGTCTACATTGTTTGCATGAAGCTACAGGAATTTCTATAAACATGGTAATAGTGAAAACTAAACAGAAATCCCTTCTACTGGAAATGGACCAGTCCAAAGGGTCAGCTCAGCATAAATGGGTGAAGGGTTAATTACCAGTGAACTAAAATGGTGTTAGTCACGACTTCTACTTTTGAGTGACACGCGCTTTATTAGTTGAAACAAAAACGAAACACAGCAAAGGAAAGAAAAAAGAAAAAAAAAAAAAAAAAAAAAGAAAAGACAGGTAATTTGATCAACTGCACAGGAGATCATAAGCAAATGACGTATATTTCCATTCAAGTAGTATAGATATTACATTCTCACTATCTTGTTAGTGTCAGTTCGCTCAAAAACATAGATTGTGGGTAATCGTTAGAACCGCCTCACTAAGGCGGTTCTAACGAGTACCCACAATCGATGTTTTGAGCAGAAATATGAAAAATATCAGAGTTTTATGTGTAAAAAATTTCAGTATTTGGAGGTAAAATTTTCTGTATATATTTGAATAGGCATGTTTTCGTAATGTGAACGCAATCTCACCAGGGCCTTTGCTTTTCGTAGATGCGTAGGAGAGGCCTTGAGGAAACTTCAGCAAAATTCCATGTCTTTGGCCAGTAAAGGTCTCGCTATATCTATTTAAAGAATCAGTGCCCTTTTTATATGTGTCAGTTCAATTCATTTAAAGAAAGCGTTTGTGCCGACTGCAATGCTTCCACAGTTTGGGGGATGGTCGGGTGGTGCGAAGGTGTCGTGTTCTTACGTCACTGGGGCGTCCGACTGATATTGGCTTACAGTTGGGTAAGGCTGCTATCCTTGTAGCAGGTAAGGGTTAGAGGGGAAATGTTTTTTATTTCTGCTGTTTTTTTTTTCACTTTCATTCCTGTTCCTCTTTCGTCCCTGTCCCTCTCTTTTCATCTCTTCTACTATCTCTTCTATCTCCTCCCTTTCTCTGGGAGACGACACAAAATGACCCACAAGGGTTGACGTGTCGTTAAACCCCAACACAATCAATCAAGCTTCTACAGCCAGAGAAAATACACATTACGAACCTGTCCCAAGTGAAAAATCATACTCCCCGCGTAGTTGCTCAGTGTTCGCTGGAAGCTCTATGGATAGACTAAGACCTATGGCTGCCACATTCGATATCGAAGCCGCTTAACCCTTTCAGCGCTGATCTTCTGAAATGGACTCTTCCATTTCTGCATTTGGACGCATGCACTGCTCTCAAAAAGGTGACAGTTGTTAATCAAGAACATAGTGGCAAACAGTGTAGATCCAGATGAGACGGCTCATGAGCCGTCTCATCTTGATCTACACTGTTTGCGAAAACATCTGTCTTGGTCTAAAACAGACGCTTCCATTTCTGCATTTGGACACATTCACTGCTGTCAAAAAGGTGACAGTTGTTAATCAAGAAGACAGTGGCAAATAGTGGCTCATTATGAGCCCTCTCATCTGGATCTATACTATTTGCAAAACTATCTGCCTTGGTCTACAGGACTGAAAGAGTTAACATACTCTTATCAGAATGCGCATGAAGATCCGGGTCTTCACTGGGCGCCGCCCGCATCTTATAAGGTATACTTTTTCACGTTGCAGGTCAAATACGCTATTCGTGATTTTAAATATCGACATTAGAACTGCGCGTGTCAACAAATTTTCCAATCATTGGTTCTGAATATGATTTATAACAATCAGGTTTATTGTAATATCGTTAAAGGTTGAGACAACCTGTCATGTTAATTAGATCATGACATAAACAATGTGCTTTTAAATACAAACCAATACAAAATTATTGGACCGTTGAATTAGTAGTTTTATTCTCAATTAAAAAAGTAAGGGTAAAACAGTTTCACAATTTGTATATAACAGATCGAATAAATGTCACTATATAGACATTGAAAGTTCCCAACTCTTTTCCAGATTTTCAGTTTCAAAACACATCGCCCCTAGCCCCCATCATGTCCGAAAGGACATGGTATCACATATATAGGAAACACCCACCCCTACCCTCACTGGGAATCAAGACAACATTAAAATTATGGTGTATGTACAATTAAGATTTGAATTATGCCAGGGATGAACTTTGACGTGCCTTTAATCTTTATCACATTCTGGTCTAATTCAGCAAACAACAAATTCAAGACTTTTTTTCTGATTTTTCCCAGAAACTAGGCTTCGCTTTTTCATGCAAATTGCCACTCAATTTGCAACAACTTTCAAAGATTAATTTCTGGAAAAAATACTTTAAAATGGTGCCTGCTGAAGTTTTTATACAGCATGCTAAGCGTTAAAGGGTTAAATATCTTAGTAGTAGACGGAAAGTAGAACTTAAAGAAAATGCAAAAAAGGCAGCACATTTTGATTTCATATTAACCCATTTAAGCCTAGCGTCCCTTTTGTGGGACATAGGCAAACAGTGCAGACCCAGATCAGACGCCGCATAATGCGGCGTCTGATCAGGATCGTCACTGTTTGCTTACCGGAATTTCAATTACAAACAGAACAAAAATGAAACAAATACACCTATAAAATACACCTGACGCAGCAGAATCGTCTGATTCTGTTTGCTTAGTCCTGTCTGTCCGAAAACTTAGGGTACCACGAAACTGTTTTTCAGGAAAAAAAAAATCTCCTACACCTTCAGCATTCAAACTCCATTGCTGGCGTTGAAAATGAAGTTCTGATCACCAAAATCCAACACAATCTTTACACTGTCCCATTAAATTGTTTTAGATATCCTTCATGAAGCACACACACACACACACACACACACACATACACACACACACACACACACACACACACACACACACACACACACACACACACACACACACACACACACACACACACACAAAAAAAAGCATGTACTGTAAAAGAAAATAATTTGCTCCCCTTTGATTTCTAATTCTAGAAACTACCTTTTCTCAGATGGGGTTTGTTGTGAAAAGCAAACAATAAGTCATAAAAGTTGCCTCCCATTTACAAATGGCGCAAAATCCACCAGATGTAGCCATTTCTCTTAATGTTCCAGAAGTATGTCTGACCCAGAGGTTATTGAACTTTTTCATGCTCAACTCAGCTGAGCATGACATTTTCTCTGCTGATAAATATGAAAATTTCAACAATAGTTGGCATTTTCATATTTATTAGCAGAGAAATTTTCATGCTCAGCTATGTTTAGCAAGAAAAAAAAATGCAATTATCAGTAATAAGCGATTTGTTAGGAGGATAAACTTCATGCTTAGCTGAGTTGAGCATGAAAATAGTTTCATAACCACGAGGCCAGGTATTTAAACGATACAAGGCAGTGGTCGGATGTTTTAGTAGCCAGACATTGCATTACGAAAACACGCCTATTCAAATATACTGAACATTTTACCTCCAAAACTGAAAATTTTCAGATAAAAAATTCTGATATTTTTCATATTTCTGCTCAAAACATAGATTGTGGGTACTCGTTAGAACCGCCTGGGCGAGGCGGTTCTAACGAGTACCCACAATCTGTGTTTTGAGCAAAAATAAGAAAAATAATGTATACCCCTGTAAACCCCAATTTTGCTATATAAAAGTGGGGTTTAAGGGGGTCAAAATTATATAGGCATGTTTTCGTGACGTTTGCCTGTTTGTGACAGCTTCTTTTTATTGGTCGAGGTCCAACCACTTACATCTCCTTACTCTTATGCGGACCGAACATTGACTTGTAATTAAGGGAACAGTTTCAATCGAGTTAATCTAGTTTAAGCCCTTTTCTGAGTAGTTTTTCTGCTAGCTGTTCCAAGGCCGTTCCTCTATTACGTAAATAGTCGGGGAAATGTCAATTTCACAAAGCACAGCCTTCCGGAAGCACCGAAAGAGGAAGCGATGAGGAAGAAACAGTGACAAGACATCCGGGCACAGTAGCAATGAACAGATATACAGTAAAATCTCATTGACTCGAACATCGATGACTCATTTACCATGGCTAATTCGAACTCGATTTTTAGTCCCTAGAAAATTCTCTTGATAGCTCAAGAAAAAAAATATTTATGGACATTTTAGAGACATTTTCTTATCATGAAAGGTATGTTGAATGTGTTCATTAGAATCGCCTCATCGAGGCGATTCTAATTAATACACTCAACATACCATTATAAACAGAATATCGAAAAGACATCCCTAAATTATATTCATTAACCTCCGAGCCTGACGTTTTGATTAACCTTCAATGGCTCAAACTACTCATGTCTAGAACAAATGTACATGGTCCCAAAGATTTTCGAGTTATTTAGGTTCGACTGTAGAAAGAAAGAAGTGCAAGAGAAACCATTTGGAGCGGTCAGTAGAAACAAATACTAGGGTAGGTGGGTAGGAGGTGGGGCTTCGTTTCTTCTTTTGTGTGAAGTCAATAATAATAAATGGACTGTTTTGTTGCTATTTTTGCTCATCATCTAGCCTTCTTTAAGTGCCTTGGAAAGGCCGTGCCTTGTGGTTGCCCAGCGGGCACATGATATTTATACAACGTCGGCTCAACGTCGATGCATTAACGTCATGTGCCCTCTGGATGTGGTCTGTCCTTTGTTAATAGTCAAAATATGGATAGACCTGTCGTTTTTATGATTTTCTTGTTTATCCATATACATCAGTCTCCAAAACAAAAAAAAGTATTTGCTCTCAAGGGGAGCAAATCCTTTTTCTTGTAGATTACACCCTTTTTCAGACGAAAGCAAAAACAAATCTAAAAGAGTTGTCTCCTTTGAAAATACATCCTTTGAAAAAGGTATGAAAATAGTAAACAAGTTATCGACCTCTTTCGGAAATTCGTTTTTTTCATTGCGTTGCGCTTTAGTCAGAAGAAGAAAATCTGCAAAGTCTGGTCAAGATTTAATGCAAAACCTTTTGTCATAACTGCGTTTGCACCAAAAGTTTCATTCTATTCAGTTTCGAAAATTACCATATTTCACATAAACATATGACTGCAAATTATGCGAAAATCGATAGGGTATAGCTTGGATGCTGGGTTTCAACAATTTGAACTTGTTTCAATTTTTTGAAAATTTCACAGTATCGTTATGAAACATCGATAATTCAAAATCAGTGAAGAAATGCAAAAAAAAAAAAAAAAAAAAATAAAAATAAAAATAAATAAATAAATAAATAAATAAATAAAAATAAAAGCTCTCTTATAAAACAAAATTCCAAAAATCCAGTTTATTATAGAAATTGCATAGGTCGGAATACTTTTTGGCCAGAAATTTGATTTTATGGTAAATATCTGAGAACAAAACACAAAACCTGGAAAGACAAATGGTTTCTGACGGGTTCCTGTCAATCAGAAAAAAAAAATATATATTTTCCATTACAAAAACACGCCTATTCAAATATATTGAAAATTTCACCACCAAAATACTGAAAGTTTTCAGAAAAAAATTCTGATATTTTTTCACATTTCTGCTCAAAACATAGATCGTGGGTACTCGTTAGAACCGCCTCGCATTTATCTATGTTTTTGAGCAGAAATAAGAAAATAATGTTTACCTCTGTAAACCCCAGTTTTACTATATAAAAGTGGGGTTTAATTGGGTTAATATTACAAAGATATATTTTCGTGATTTAGAATAAAACGCCAAGCAAACAACTGTCGAAAGTAAGTATTGTGACACCTTATCTACTTACCATACTTCCCCAAAAAATTGAAACAGTCCATTCTACTAGAAGTTCACGTGTCTAATACTGCTGTATGTACGGAAAACAGTGTAGACCCAGATCAGACGCCGCGTTCTGTGGCGTCTGATCTGGGTCTATACTGCAAAGGCATATCCGTGCCAATACTCAGGTTTACTACGGCATGTAGATTGGAAACTCACGGATCTTTGCCTTCAGAGTTTGCCAAAATCTACTTATTGTGGAAATTATGCATAAATATGGTTTTATTTAAAAAATATTAACATATGTAAGAAGTTACATGTTGCAATAATAACAAATGTAAACAAACACGCTAAGTTACATTCCTCATTTCATAAATAAGACCACTGTAGATCCACATTTCTCGCATCAACACCATGTGATCAGAATCTACGTCATTTTTCACAACATATCAATATTTCGCAGATAATGATAGCGCCCCGCGCATGTTTTGACAACACTGCACTGATGAGCCGTCTGATCTAGGTCTAAACGTATTGCACTTCATAAAATTGCTTTTAACGTGAAACACACATTTAACCTTTACCAATCTCTCGACTGATTCAGCAGACGACAATATAATGATGTGTCTTCTTATTTTTCACAGAAAACATGATTAGACATTTCATGCAAATTGTCTCCATCATTGGAGACAATTTGCAAGAAATGTCAAAACGTGTTTTCTAGGAAAAATAAGAAAAAATAATTTAGTATGTCGCCTGATGAAAGTTTTGCTCAGAGTGCTAAGCGTGAACCATGAATTGTTTCGGTTTTATATACATTGAAATAGATAAGTCTCCGTATTATGTACATTGAAATAAATAGATTTCCAGGCAATTACTTGACTGACATTTGAAGCACAGTTCCATTCTGTTTATACATAGTTTCCTGCTCCAAACGTAGCGGATGGCGCGACGACGTCTGCTGCATAGATACTAGTTGGAAATGGCTGATTCCTGGAAAACATAGTTGAACCATTGCGTGAGAAAACTAGCATTCCTAACTTTGTCTTTGACTCTATCGACTTTATGATTTCCGAAATAAGATTTTTGTATGTTGACTTAACACTCATTATACTGTGTGCGCCAAACCAAGATTTAGATCAGTCTTCCATGGGCGCTCTGTGGATAGCAACATATCTAAAACAATCTGCGGATAGACAAGGATCCAAAATAACCTGTGAATAGCCAAGGATAAAAAATAATTTGAGCCAGCGATCCAAGATAATTTGCGGATAGAGAAGGGTCTAAAATAATCTAAGCCAAGTATAAAACCTTCATGTGGATAACCAAGGATTCAAAATAATCTGTGGCTAGCCAAGGATCCAAAATAATCTGTAGATAGCCTAGGATCCAAAATCTGTGGATAGATAAGGATCCGAAATAACCTGTGAATAGCCAAGGATAAAAATAATCTCTGGATAGCATAGGATCCAAAATAATCTGTTGATAGCCAAGGATCCAAAATAATCTGTAGATAGCCTAGGATCCAAAATAATTTGTGGCTAGTTAAAGATCCAAAATAATCTGTAGATAGCCTAGGATCGAAGTCTGTGGGTCGCCGAGGACCCAAAATAATCTGTGGATAGCCTAGGATCCAAAATAATCTGTAGATAGCCAAGGATCCAAAATAATCTATTCATAGCCAAGAATCCAAAATAATCTGTGGATAGCCTAGGATCCAAAATAATTTGTAGATAGTCTAGGATCCAAAATCTGTAGGTCGCCAAGGAGCCAAAATAATCTGTGGATAGCCAAGGAGCCAAAATAATCTGAATAGGGATCCAAGGCTTCATCAAGTGAATACTGCGCCCGTACATTTTCTCACCTAGCGCCTTATTTAACCCATAAAACCGACTGGCAAACATCGTAGACTCAGATCAGACGCCACAGATTGTGGCGTCTGATCAGAGTCTACATTGTTTGCATTAAATACCGGTATAGTTATAGAATATGGTTTAAATAAAAAGCAGACATCCCTTCTATTGGAAATGGACCTGTCCAAAGAGCTTAGGTGAAAGGGTTTATTCGGCATAAACGGTTTAAGCAGCCTGCACTGCTGACCACCCTAGAATTACAGGTAGCGGAGGCGCGCCACAGACATACGATTGGAGCGTTAGACCTCGGTACAGAATATTGCAGGGTCGAACCCTGGAGGCAATGGGTTCTATAAGTGCAAAGGTAAAGGTGACAACAGGAAAGGATAAGATCCACCTTCAAATATTTTAGCGCAATAATGGTGGACTCACTCCTACTGCTCCTGCTGCTGCAAGACCATGAGACACTTTATCTTTTACTTTAACCCCTCTCTTGCTAATCACGTCATGCCCTGTCTTAGCAAACAGTGTAGATCCAGATCAGTTGGCTTCTGAAGAAGCCAGCTGATCCGGATCTGCACTGTTTGTAATTAAGTCTGTGAATTTCTATCAAAAACGTGGATCAAGTAATCCGAATGGCTGGAAATTAGAAGTGGGCGTGGCATCTTAATTTATTCAGCATGAGAAGGGTTAAGTTGTAGGTAGCTAAATGGACTTTGTGAATGTGCTCACTTCTCTCAAGGGTCATTCTTATTAGAATTTTATCTTCACTACAGCTATTCCCAGTCAGCATTCTACGTAAATCTATATCGAGCCGTCATCGGCCCGTCAGGGTAGCTGACGGGCCGATGACGGCCCGATGTAGATTTACGTAGAATGCTAGCTGGGTTGTTGGTACCAAATGGCAACCGTAAAACTTCTACCCGTATTTCTTTCTGGCCCTTTGTGACCGTTGAGTCCAATTTAGACCTTTTTTCTTTTTTTTTTCTTTTTTTTTTTTTTTTTTTTTTGAAAATTTGTATGAAGGTCATTGACGAGGCCTAACTGGCAGAAACTAGCTAATCTGGCCAAGAATTCTCGACACTTTAGTTTTTTTCGGTTTTATGAGTGTTCATTGCTCTCAAAGGTCATTCTGTTTAGAATGCATTTTTCAAATATAAGAACAAGTCTGGTAAGGAGTCCAGATCTCACAATATTTAGTGTGTACAAATCAAACAGCGGGGACTCAGTTGGTCTTGAGTGTTGTACGGAGTGAGTAATTGTATACTATTTCGCTATTCGACTGTAGGAAGACAGGAAGCTGTACATTTGTGTTTTTATAAGATGCATTCATGTTAATGTGTCCAAAATATCCTAGATGAGTAACAAATATTGTAGACCATGATCAGACGCCGCGCTCTGCGGCGTCTGATCTGGGTCTACAATATATGCCAAGGCCTATCTGTCTAAATAAGCAAGTGGCATGCGCTATCGCCCCTCAAGGCAATTTAATGTAATGAACCGCAATGTTTTTATAAGATGTGTCTAAAATATCCTAGATGAGTAAAAAACATTGTAGACCATGATCAGACGCCGTGGTCTGTGACGTCTGATCTGGGTCTGCAATATATGCCAAGGACTGTCTGTCAAAATAAGCAAATGGCAAGCGCTATCGCCCTTTGAGGCATTGCTAATGTAATGAACCACAATATGACTACATATGACATGTGCGAACTGCGAAGACTCAGCGAAGACCATCAGATATACGTACAGTGATCAGGCTGCGATGCTGCGAAGACTGATCTGAATCTTCACTGTGCACTGATGTAAGAAAATACAATCGGTACTAATGCCAATAGCAAATATCAATAAAGTTTATTTTTTACCTTGGCTGGAAGCTTTGATTCATCGGCGAAGGTCGGTTAACAATCCTAAATAAGAAACCAAAAAATATATTTTTGTTGGAACCCTAATTCTGTATTACAACAGTGAAAAGCGACCCAACTTTTTTGCAAGAACTGCACTGTTTAGAAACTCAAGGTTAGGGATCGTTTACAAGCCACACGATGAGTGACAAGTATTTTGACTGGGATGCGTAGCAAATCCAGCGACCTCGCTGCAGTATGCTTGTATGCTTGTTATGCGCCAAATTAACCTTTAAAGCGCCAGTCACAACTATTGTCGTCTGCTTTGTCATCTGCTTGTGATTCTAAAAGTCATTTTTGCAAACACTGTGGACCCAGATCAGACTGCTCCTTTAGGAGCAGTCTGATCAGGGTCCACACTGTTTGCCTGTATGCAAGAAAAGGCTTGAAAAGTCTGCAAGAATATTCAGCAGACGACATAAACAGACGACATTTTCAGATGCAGTTTTTCTTGGCGCTTTAAGGGTTAACACTCTCAACCATGAGTTTCTGAAATAGTCTATTCCATCGCTGCATTTGGACACATCCAAATCTGCTAAAAGGTGTGACAGCTGTAAATCAAGAACAGAATGGCACACAGTGTAGATCCTGATGAGTCGTCCCTAATGACTCTACACTGTTTGCAAAAATCTATGTTTTCGTCTAGAAGGCTAAAAGGGTTAAGACTATGTTTTAATCAAGTTGAGCAAAGTTTTCCCATGGCTCTTGATAAGATGGGTTTTTTTTTCAGTCAAAATAGTGACATTTCACCTGTTTCTCTACAAAAACATATGTTGTGGTACTCATTAGAAGTGACTCTACGAACCGCTTCTAATGACTACTCACAACATATGTTTTTGTGGAGAAATAAGAAACATACTTACCTGATAGCAACTCTTATCTAGACCTATGCATTGCGTTTAGAGTAGACCGGTTTGCAGAAAGTTTCGATAGTAAATACAGTCGACTCTCGTTATCTCGAATTCCAAGGGACTGTCTGAAATACTTCGATATATCCATAACTCGACATAGCAGATTTGCAGAATTGTGGAAAAAGTAATTTGCACAACCACATTTAAAAAATGGATGTGTAATTGGACTCTTGAAGTTAGAGATATATTGAAAATATTGTGGAAAAGAGGAGAAATTGCTCCTTAGGAGCAATTTCTCCTCTTTTCCACAATTTTTTTTACCTGTTGTTAGATTTTCATGTTTAGGCAGGGACCAGACTTTCACTTCGAGATAAGCGTTTATTCGAGATAAGCGAGGTCGAGATAATGAGAGTCAACTTTAATTTCCTTTAAGAGTTGGCCCTTTTCAGAAGGGACTTGGAATGCTAGAAAGCAAACAGGAAGTCACAGAAGTTGTCTTCCTTTACAAAAAAATACGAAATATGTACCAATGGAATCCAGTATCCTAAATCAACTCAGATATTAAATAAGCATTTCCACTATAACTCTTTAGAGCTATCCATTTCCATTTGAAGGTGTGTCTGGTTAGGAGCAATTTCTCCTCTTTTCCACAATTTTTTTTACCTGTTGTTAGATTTTCATGTTTAGGCAGGGACCAGACTTTCACTTCGAGATAAGCGTTTATTCGAGATAAGCGAGGTCGAGATAATGAGAGTCAACTTTAATTTCCTTTAAGAGTTGGCCCTTTTCAGAAGGGACTTGGAATGCTAGAAAGCAAACAGGAAGTCACAGAAGTTGTCTTCCTTTACAAAAAAATACGAAATATGTACCAATGGAATCCAGTATCCTAAATCAACTCAGATATTAAATAAGCATTTCCACTATAACTCTTTAGAGCTATCCATTTCCATTTGAAGGTGTGTCTGGTTAGTTTTTATTATTACTATATTTTATAGAAATTTCGGTGTTTAATGCAAAATGTGTGCACCCTGTTAAGACGTCGCGTTCTGTGGCGTCTGATCTGGATCTATATTGTTTGTCAATGTCTCTTTTATTGGACGCTAGACATAAATGAGTTAAACTCGACCATGATGTCCTGCTTATTGTATGACAGTGTTAATAGCATTTCCATTTATCTCTTAAAGCGCTAAGCAAAATTATTAGTAGTAGCGGTCATGGTACCAAAGCCGTGATCCAAACTCATAAATCCGTAAACGAATGACGAATCAGAAAGTTCAGACCTACAGACATGAACCCCAGAATAAAAGGTGTAATCAGGCGTCCGCGGATAGTAAGCATTAGTTTCATCGGCCTCGATGGCCTCGGTGGCTCAGTCGGATATGCGTTAGACTGGTAGTCAGGAGGTCGCGGGTCCGGCAACATTCTTTTGCAGAGACTGATCATGAAATATTTTCTACGGTCATTATTTCCCTTCCACTGATTCAAGAAGGGCAGTTGTCAGTTTCTTACGAAAGAAAGTGCACAAGTACTGGTTAAACACTTAAGAGTTCTAATCCTGTCCAGGAAAAGGTGTGGTTAGGTAAACTGACCGGCTCGACATTACCCTAATGTCTTGATAGGGCCGTAAAACTTCAAACCAAATAAACAAACCTTTCATCTATATCACTGTCGTCACTGGAACTTTCATCAGATGCGCTATCTCTGTCATCTCTGTTGTCGTTCTGTTCGTTATTTGAGGGTCTGTTGATCTGCCGCTGCTGTTGTACTCTGGTCTTATTTACCGTTGACGTTTGTCTAAATGGAGGGAAAATTAAATGTGCCTATATACAACATAACTACTGTAACCAATATTCTGGTATCAAAGCACGGAGAGTGCTGATGGGGCGGTTGCCTGAAAACCTATCCAGTAAGAATTCTACATAAATCTATAGCGGGCCGTTATCGGCCCGTCAGGGTAGCTGACGGACCGATAACGACCTGCTATAAATTTACGTAGAATGCTAACTGGGTATAGGCCTCTAGAACTGACGGGGATTTACGTTAAATTTTAAAAAAATGCACATAAACAGTACCCGATAACATCTTTTCTGTCTTTTTCTATGTTTACGAGGACTGCGGCTCGGGCTACTCCTTTTCGCACAGTTTTATGAACTGGATGAGTGATGCAGATGAAATGCGTGCTGCGCGATTTTTTTTCCCTAGACCTAAAGGTATGACGGAAGTTTTTTTTTCTTTCTTATTTCTCAAACATGAAGGTTTATACTGATAAAACTTCCATGATATCAGTGGATGGATGGATCGGTCAATCGTAACGTTGCTTTCACGTTCTTACGGCTATACATGTATAAGCTTGGTTTACGTTTTGCAAACAATGAACGTTAAAGAAGAGTTTTTAATACGAACTAGTATTGCAAATCTTAGCCAAATCGGCTAAATTTTATAATACAAAAGTTGAATGCCAGAGTACGAAATGAGATCTCGTCCCGTTGGCCTCTAAGAATGACCCTCTCATTAAAAAATAATTTTACCTTATTTTACAATGTTTTTAGGCTCACCTCATGAAAACTAAAATCAGTAGTTAAGAATATCACTCTATCGCGGGAATGCTATAAATTGCGCTTAGCAGTACCAGTGCATCCATCCACTTTCAAAGTGAAATTGTCAAAATTAATGTATATCCCATAACCATTTGTTAAAATGCTACCATGGTGACCTTTTAGAATAGGCTATCTACGTAAATGTACCGTTAGAACAGTTCGCCTAAGTTCTGCTTCAGGACAAGCAAATGATATTAAAATATTCCTTAAATTACTTATTTTCTACGATTATTATCAGAATAATATAGTTGGAGGATATGGGTGTCATTTCCTACCAACCTAATGATTAAATAGATGATCCCTTAAGGGGACGAATACCCCGCTACTGCCAGCTTGGCTTTTTATTGCAAAATTTCTAAGTAAATTAAGGGTATATAACTCTAAAAATAAAAATTAGATCAGAGTTCTGTGACCTTTTTGCACATATCCTGCCTATATTCTAACGTTGCTACAAGTTTCGAATCATTATATTGAAAACTGAAGAACTTGTGGAGACACCAACCCTACTATCCTATGTGATTAAGGCAAAACTGTAAGTAAATACAGGGGATATAATCTAGCAATAACAATTTAATCAGAGTTCTGTGACCTTTATTTACATGTCCAGCCTAAATTCCTACTTTGCTGCAAGTTTCAAATCATTACATTGAAAACTGTAGAAAAAAAATTGCGGCGACATGAACACTAATATGCCATGTGTGTAAGACAAGTAAATCAAGGGAATGTAACTATACCAATAATAATTCGATTAGAGTTCTATGACAGACCTTTATGCACATGCTCAGTCTATATTCTTACTAAGGTGCAAGTTTAAAACCTTTACCTTGAAAACTGTAGGGGTTGTGGAGACATGAACCCTGCTATGCCATGGGAACAAGGCCATATTTCTAAGTAAATCAAGGGTATGTAACTCTAGCATTAAAATTTGATCAGAATTCTGCTCTGTTTATGCACATTGTCTGTCTATATCTTTACTATGCTGCGTTTTAAACCATTACCAGGAAAATTGTAGGAGGTTGCGGAGACACTATACCATGTACATAAGACAAATTTTCTAATTATATCAAGGGTATGTAACTCTATCAATAGTAATTTGATCAGAGCTCTGTGACTAGATATGCACATGCTCAGTCTATATCCTAACTATGGTGAAAGTTTCAATCTATTACCTTGAAAACTGTAGAAGGAGTAGCCTAGACACAAATGCTACTATGCCATATGTATAAGACAAATTTTCTAAGTAAATCAAAGGTATGTAACCTAAGTATAATAAATGAAGTCTGTGAGGTTACTGTAAATAGATACAGTACAATAAATGAAGACTGAGATTACTTTAAATAGATACAGTACAATAAATGAAGACTGTAAGGTTACTGTAAACAGATACAGTACAACAAATGAAGACTGTGAGATTACTGTAAATAGATACAGTACAATAAATGAAGACTGAGATTACTGTAAATAGATACAGTACAAATAAATGAAGACTGTGAGATTACTATAAATAGATACAGTACAACAAATGAAGACTGATAATTGTAAATAGGTAAAGTACAATAAATGAGGACTGTGAGTTTACTGTAAATAGGTACAGTACAATAAATTGAGATTGTAAGATTACTGTAAATAGGTGCAGTATAATAATTGAAGACTATGAAATCATTGTAAATAGATACAGTACTACATACGAATACTACGAGATAATTGTAAATCGATACTGATGAAGATTGTGAAACATATATCCCAGTAAGCATTCTACATTAATCTACAGCGGGCCGTTATCGGCCCGTCAGCTACCCTGACGGGCCGATAACGGCCCGCTGTAGATTTATGTAGAATGCTAGCTGGGATCGTCCATACTTACCCAGTGGTCGTTACATTCGTGGCATTTGTGACGCCTGTTACATTTGTGACGAGTGTGGCAGCTGCAGCGGCATGTTTCACTTGATAAATATGGTGTACAATATGAATAACAATAATTATTAAAATACACCCTTCTACAGCAAAAGCTGCCATTACGACTTTTCCTTCTGTTGTACAGGTTGTACAATAAGTTGGCTTCTCCGGGATTTGTTCAGCAGGAGCGGTGTATGTAGCTTTCACAGTGCAGTAAGCTGTCCGTGGTTTCGGTGTGTTATCGTCATCGGAAACTATAGACAAAAAAAAGAAATAATAAGCGACACTAAGTGAAAATGTGCCACTCGGGTATGTAGATAGCGAAGGCCCGGATCAGACTGTGCATAACGAAAACATGCCTATATAATTTTGTCCCCCTTAAACCCCACTTTTATATAGTAAAACTGGGGTTTACAGGGGTACACATTATTTTTCTTATTTCTGCTCAAAAACATAAATTGTGGGTACTCGTTAGAACCGCCTCGCCAAGGCGGTTCTAACGAGTACTCACATTCTATGTTTTTATCAGAAATATGAAAAATGTCAGTGTTTTTTATCTGAAAATGTTCAGTTTTTGGAGGTGAATATTTCTATATATTTGAATAGGCGTGTTTTCGTAATGGAAGTCTAATCAGGATCTTAGCTGTCCGATTAAAGAATGAATTAAAGCGGACTCCATACACTTCATAGAATTTGTCATTATTTTGTCTAAGGGAAACAACTTTATGAGGATACTTGACACATTTGGTAAATTTTCAGCCATATTTTACACGGGACAAGTGCTATACCTGAATTGAGTGCATTTAAATTAAACTCAACTCTAAAAGGTTGTTGGAAACAATAAACGCACAAAAGAACGATACTCGGAGACTCGTTTTTTTTTTATTAAGTTTCTTCATACGCAATAACTTTCTCAATTTGCACTGTATAATAATACTGACAAGATAAGCAACAAAGGGGTCCTGTATAAATTTAGTAAAATTCCGCCATTAAAACTACTCGAAAGTAAAACTTCTCCGCTACTCAGAGCACTTTTCGCAAGTCAAAAAAGTTTGTTTTTATTATTCTATGTATAATATTCACCCAACTATTAAGACTGCTTTTAGGCAGTACCAAAGATAGTCTTAACCCATTGCAGTCGGGAGATCCGTAAAAGGGTAATTGGCAAACAGTGCAGACCCAGATCAGACGCCGCAGAATGCGGCATCTGATCAGGGTCTCCACTATTTGCAAACAGTTTAGCCATTTGTCCCCAGGATTATGTAAATCTCCTAGCTGGATGTACCTAAAATTGAAATTGGACTTTTCCAGCGTATAGTGTTTGAGAGTCTATTCATTCTATAATAGGTTAATAGCAGGATTTAAATGTACATATGTCTTAGAGACAAAGTCGCAGAGAATTGTTTTCCGCGTATAAAATCAATGGCCGTCGTAGAAAAATCTAAGGAATACTTTTTAAAGTGCCTTGCTATTAATAAAAGGAGATTAACTAAGTAACTAAACTTTGAGATACCTAGACTACAGTAATGGGCCACAGCCATACCAATTTACCGTAGAAAAGTTCAGTGATAGAAGCTGGCAAAATAAATAAATAAATAAATAAATAAAATGAAATAACTTCCTTGAACAGAACGAATAAACGAAGAACAACAGAAACTGGTTTTCAACACGAAAACATGCCCATATAATTTTGACAAACCCCACTTTTAAATAGTAAAACTGGGGTTTGCAGGGGTATACATTATTTTTCTTATTTTTGCTAAAACATTGATTTGAGTACTCGTTAGAACCGCCTCGGCGAGGAGGTTCTAACGGTACCAACAATCTATGTTCCGAAAAATATCAGAGTTTTTAATCCGAAACTTTTCAGTTTTTGGTGATGACATCTTCATTATATTTGAATAGGCGTTTTCGTAATGAAACTGCGGACAGCAAAACTTTCTGTCGGACGGGGTGGTTAAACGTGGTTTCATGGATTTCCTAATTTCGCCCTTAATCTTGAAACAGTCCCAGCTACAGATCATTATTCCGTCCAGGTAGGAATTACCTAACTCAGCTGCGGAACATAAAGAAAACACACAATTTTATCTCCAAACAGTATGGTGAAACAAAGAGGTGTCCGTTACAAAATATGTTCAAAAGTCTTATAATATTTTTAAATACACTTGGTCAGCTCTTTCATCCCCCGGCAGAACAAAACAAATATCAGTTCAAACAATGTAGATCCAGATGTGACGGCCCGTAACCGCCTCATCAGGATATACGCTGTTATCCATTCTATTTTTGATTTTTGACTGAAACCCCTTATTGTATTAGTGGACAAGTCCAAATTTAAGAATGGGAGAGTCTTTATCAGAAACTCAGGGATGAAAACGTTCACACATACCTGAGATGGTAAATTCGAATACTTTGTCATAATCAAGTTTGATAGGCGCTCTGACTCGAAGTTCTCCGTTCGTCGTCATTGTGAAGTATCTTTTACCATAGCTTATTCCACTAATACCAACAATATCATAGACAAAGTTGTTATCGTCGCCAAAATCAGCATCGGTAGCGCTTGAAATTCGATCGAGTGTGTCTGTGACTTTTGTTTCCGATGTGACCTATTATGTATAATAACATGACATACCAATGAACAAATTATGTGTCAGAAACGGCTAAAGTATAACAAGAAAACAAGAAAAAATAGATGTTTTTTGTACATAAGGAAAAAGGGGAATACTCACCGGCAGAAAGGCACATTTATCTTAATGTTTTCCTCCCGTCTAAAAAAGGTCTTTTCTAGACGGAAATGGTTTGCTCCCTCTCTATGAACAAACTCTTCCCTTTTAGAAAAGACTCTCAACAGAAGAGGTTTGGTGTAATGGAGAGCAAGTAGGAAGTAAAAAAAAAAAAAAAAAAAAAAAAAAGAACTTGTAGAATGTCTGACATTTCACCAAGGGTGTCTGGTCTTCTTAAAAAGGACAGCTTTATTCTAATCCGGGTATGAAGTGAAGCATAGTATACGCAATTTGGCACATGCTATATTTGAATAGGGTGTTTCATTTAACCTGAGGCTGATATATTAGAAGAATGAGGTGATAATTTGATGAGGTCTGGAAATACAGAGACTCAGCGTTTCATAGATTAATCAACGCATAAATATTTGGGTCGATTCTATTTTCGATGTGTACCCTTACCTTTGCATTTTTAGCATGTTTTAGTATTTAGCTCGCTCAATCTTACAGTTAGTAAATACCATTGCAAAAAAAGTAAGAGAAAAGTCCAGGGAGTGCCACAATCACAAACCGCAGCCCTTCCCAGAGGCAAATTAAGATTTTTTTCTATGTCCTGAAAACAATGCTTTATATTTCCGTCGTGTCCTATCTTAAAAATAATAACGTTTTATTTCATTACTTTGTCATATATGGCATAGAATTGTATGGTATTGCTTTAATGTATTTTCGAACTTAATAGTAGAACGTAACATTAAAGCAGAAATAAACAACGTATTAAAACCACTTTATTATGAACGCATTGAGTATGTTTTGAATTGCCTTCGAACGCAAACACTATTATCGACAGGCTGAAAATAATTAATGTTTAAATTAACAGGTACCTCCTTACAGTTCCTAACCACTTTCATCGGTGCATCGGGAAGTTAACCGGTAAAGTTCCATTTTTGATATATAGACATTCCCATTGTTGCAAACGTGAGTGTCAGGCAAAAATCAAATCATAATGGTAAACAGTTTCTACACAGGGTAATGTTTAGGTCCGCACTACTGATAAGGTTAATTCTTACGTCACTAAGCTAATTTGTAGCTAACACTGTGTTGACATTCTAAAACTGAGTTTGTTTTTGTCAGAGCAAATAAGACGACATTTCTTGTTAACTGTCTGCTAGGCAAACCTTATACATGAAATGTCAACCTTTGGTTTCTCTGAAAAATAAAACAAAGTATATTTTAAAGTGCCGTCTGCTGCAGTTGTGATTATGGAGTTAAGAAAATAAAACAAAATAGAAAAGAGGCACACTTGCTCACCTCAACGTCCATGCTTGTAGGGCTTATGACAGGATCGAACTCGTTTACTGCTGAAACCGTGATTGATAAAAGCTTTTTGCTTGTTAAACCGCCAGCGTCTGTACAAATTATGTTTATCGAAGCAGTAGTTTGCAGCGATGCTTCTAGATCCCACACCTGAAAATAAATAAATAAATAAAAAAAATAACAACAGTTCAAATACAGCCGATTTACACGATTTCAACGTCATTTGACTTGTTGAGAGGAAATTCATAATGGGTTTTTACATTTGAATAAATCTACAGAACAGGAATCTATGGAATTATTTTATTTGTGCAGATTTCATACTAAAGCCATAACGGCAGTTTAAATGTAAATATAACCGAGTGTGAATTATTAGAAATGTACTAGATGTTGCTGAGGCCCCGAGGTTATAAAACTTTTTTCATGCTCAACTCAAATGAGCATGAAATTTTCTCTGCTAATTATTATGAAAATGCCATTTTTATATTCATTAGCAAGGAAATTTTCATGCTTAGCTATGTTTAGAAAGAAAAAAAATTGCAATTGTTAGTAATTTTAATTTTTATTAGCAGAACACATTTCATGCTCAGTTAAGTTGAGCATGAAAAAAGTTTTGTAACCCCGGATCCTGATTGTATCAGTTCCTGAGTTCTCATATTTACTTTTTTTATTTTCTGAATGGTTCTGCCGGCATTTACATAGCAATAAAATCCACTAAAAGTCAAAAAGAACTGCCTTTGGAAACAAAAAAACATACAAAATCACGAAGATCGGAGAACTCGGTTTGACTGAGTCTCTTCATACGCAAAACTGTAGTTTGCGAGGCTGCATACGCCCCTTGCGCCGGCTTAAGCCCAAATGTATAAATTTAATTACCGTATTTACTCTAAGTATTCGGACAGACTCAGCAAACAGTTTAGATACAAAGCACACGCCCCGGAATGCGGTATCTTATCATGTCTACACTGTTTAATACTAACCCAGCGGCTATATGGCAATAATCAGATTGTCATTACGAAAACATGCCTATTCAAATATATTGAAAATTTTACCACCAAAAAATGAAAATTTTCAGATAAATTTTTTTGATATTTTTCATATTTCTGCTCAAAACATAGATTGTCGGTACTCGTTAGAACCGCCTCGCCGAGGCGGTTCTAACGAGTACACACAATCTATGTTTTGAGCAGAAATAAGAATAATAGTGTTTACCCCTGTAAACCCCAGTTTGACTATATAAAAGTGGGGTTTAAGGGGGTCAAAATTATATAGGCATGTTTTCGTGATGAGAATGGAGTTATCAAAGTTTAGAACACGTATTGTAAGTAAGTAACCTGACTGGATTCACTCGACTGATTTTCCGCCAATGTATATGATGAAAATACCCTCTTAGATATCCTCTTGGCCTTTATGCACACAGATCCCCATCTGAAAAAGGGTCTGCTCTAAAGGACATGATTCGTTACCAAGGGAAGCAATTCTTTCCGTTTAGAATACTTTTTTCAGAACGAGCCAAAACAGATTCAACAGGTCCGCTTTCCCTAATAGTGTAGCCGTTCCTCTTATTTGTCTATATATATATATCTATAAACGGAAGGCTGATTCTACTGGTTGATACTTTGTACAACTGTAGTAAATGACTGTGATCTGGACTTTCGTTGTCCATATACGCAATAAGCGAGCTTTACTCATGTTGCTTATCACTTGACTCCGTAGAATTCTTCTTTCTTTCTTACCGTACATGCATTCCGTCAACAAAGGCCATTACAACACGCGCTTCCTTGACTGACCGTTATAAGCAACACACTGCCTCGGCACTTAGCTCCGAGGTTTTAAAACTTTTTTCCTGCTCAAGTCAGCTGAGCCTGAAACTTGCTTTGCTTATAAATCTTCAAACAACAATTCTTTAAACTTCTTTCAAGTTCAACTCAGCTGAGCATGTTCAACTGAAATGAGCATGAAAAACGTTTTAATTTTTAGTATTTTTATTTTTATAACCAAGTGAAATTTCATGCTCTAGTTGAGCATAAAAAAAAATAACTTTGGAACCTTGTCTCCTTTTCAATTATCATTTTCTTGGCTGTCTCCATATTTAAATTGCGTGGTTGGGTATACGTAGGCCCCTATTCTGTCATTCCTCGAACATAGGTTTGCATAAAAAAAGTAAGACAAAAGTCCAGGGAGTGCCACAATCACAACCCGCAGCCCTTCCCAGACACCAAGAGGAAGAGGAAACCGACAAATCCAAACAAGCACAAATCGAACAAACGTACGAAAAGCACAAAGATTAGCTCTCTCTTCCCCAAGCAAGGTAATCGCAATACTAAAAGGACTGAAAAATACAAGAACAAAATGACACATAGTAAGGCATACAACAAATCGCCTCGTAGAATAGACCACAAAGCAACAAAAGTTATGATTATTTATGTCGGTCTGCCACTGTAACTGTATAAAGTATGATAAAGATTAAAACAAACCTGTGCCAAGGAGAGTTTTGAAGTAGTTCCGTTAATACTAAAGTACACAGAATATACACTGTTTTCAATACTATAAGTATGAATATCGGATCTGTCGACATCACTGCATGTTGCCACAGTCCTTGCCAAAACTGTTCCTGCTACCTGCAAAAATAATTACTTTACTTAGTAACCAGATACCCAGACATGTTTTTCTTTAGTGGGATTATGTTTTACTTTATGTGTTAATCACACCAATGGACAACCTTTATATGCTTTATTTATGTTTATACCAAGTTTCCTGAAAATATCTTCAAGGGTTTTAATACATATCCCCTCTGCTCTATGACATTTTAAGAATACCAAAACATTTCCCATTATTTATTGCATTTATACTACTCAAAAATGTTTTGCAACACACATAATCCAATTACAGTCGTCTCTCGTTATCTCGAATTCCAAGGGACTCTCTGAAATATTTCGAGATATCCATACCTCGACATATCAGATCTGCAGAATTGAGGAAAAACTAATTTGATTAACCACATTTAACAAATATATGTGTATTTGGACTCTTGAAGTTAGAGATATTTTTACCTGTTGTTAGATTTTCATATTTAGGTAGGTACCAGATTTTAACTTCGAAATAAGGAATATTTGAGATAAGCGAGGTCAAGATAGCGAGAGTCAGCTGTATTTTGTAAACAAAACAATGTTTCCGATACTTAGTTAAGTGAGAAAAATCATTCCATTGAAGCGATTGCTTTTTAAGGTTTGCCTAAAGCTGCCATTTTACTCTGAGTTTACATGAAAACCCTAAATTTGCGGTTCTTGAAGTAAAACTTATTATTTTTGAAAATTCGTAACTTTGGTTCTGAAGCTCAAAATGCAATTCTGTTTTCAGTTTTGAACTTTGGAAGAGCCGAAAAACATTTTAAGCACAAAAAGTAAATTTTACGTTTTTTTTTTGTTTTTTTTTTTTTTTTGCTGAAAAAATGACAATTTTAACCCAAACATCAAAATTAAATTAAAGCACGTTTCACTTATTATTAAACTTCAGGTAGTGGAACTTTCATTAGAATTGGCCCTTTTGCACCAACATTTGCGTCTCAAAGTTAAGATAGCTTAAAAGACGGTCATACTGTTCAAAATGGACATTGTTTTAATTGACGTTAGGGGGCTTTTTCTGTAGAGCTCCTCGGCAGCTGTTCCTTTGTCCTGGCAACTCAGAGTTTCGGCGTTTAGCAATCAAGCCTAACAAATCCTCAAAAGCACAACATGTGTCAAAAACTATGCTTCGGATTAATTGCATCATTATATTTAAGTGATAAAAAACCTTTGTGATTAATATATAACAGAACTGTTCATAATATAGTATTTAATTTTAATAACATTACGAAAACATGCCTATTCAAATACACTGAAAATTTTACCACGAAAAAATGAAAATTTTCAGATAAAATATTCTGAAAGTTTTCTTATTTCTGCTCAAAACATAGATTGTGGGTACTCGTTAGAACCGCCTCGACGAGGCGGTTCTAACGAGTATCCACAATCTATGTTTTGAGCAGAAATAAGAAAAATAATGCATACCCCTGTAAACCCCAGTTTTACTATATAAAAGTGGGGTTTAAGGGGGTCAAAATTATATAGGCATGTTTTCGTGATGATGCTTAATAAACCAGTTTGGAATTGAAACTATGTTCAGCGTTTCGAAAGGCGCAAATAATCGTCACCAAGCAACCAACCGGGCATGGTATTACTGAGATTAAACTATATTACAAAATAATTTCTAATAGCAGAATTCTCTGTTTATTTCCTGCACGTCCTAAATACAGAATCCCAGCATACACTGACTTCGTAGATACAAATACCTGGAAGTTAAACTAGTTTTGCTCGGTCGAAACCTCGTCCTGAATTCTAATGCAGCAAAAATACGAATATACAGTCGATTCTCGTTATCTCAAATTCCAAGGGACTCTCTTGAACACTTCGAGATATCCGTACCTCGAAATATGAGAGTTGCAGAAGTGAGGAAAACAATAAATCGAACAACCACATTTAACAAATGAATATGTAATTCGACTCCTGAAGATAGAGATATATTGAAAATATTGAAGAAAGGATGTGAAATTGCTCCTTAGGAGCAATTTCTCCTCTTTTCCACAATATTTTGTTATCTGTTCTTAGATGCCCATGTTAAAACAGGGACCAGAATTTCACTTCGAGAGAAGCGATTATTCGAGATAAACGAGGTCGAGATAACGAGAGTTGACTGTATGTTCGGTTCGCATAGTGTCTACATCCTTATCAGTGAAACATCACAGAAAACCATAATGATTAGAAAACTGCAATGAAACAAAGCACATGGCTTAATGGGAAAAGGTAAAAAGAAAAACGGGAGTGCCAAAGTTACAAGCCGCAGCCAATCCTTGATACAAAGAGGAAGAGGAAAGAGACACAAACCAACACAGACACAAAACAAACAAACGCGTGAAAAAACACAGACCAGTTCTTTCTTCCCTAAGCTGGTAATCACAGTGCTAAACGGACTGAAAAACACAAGGACAAAAGGCAAGACTTAATATTAATCGCCCGAAAGATTTTACCACAAAAGGTACACAGACTAAGAGCAACTCCGGGACCACCGCCTTAGAATGGACAATAGTATAATCTACCGGGGAAGGGGGGTTTAAGCACTTTTACAGATGACCAACTTCATCCTGGGTCCGATGGTAATTTTTGAATCTGAAGCCAGTGCAAAAGAAGATAACAAGTTAAACCACAATGGAGCTGACCACAAAAAGTAACACAGTCGTCCAACTCTTTGTGAACCATATTGAGAAAGGTACCTTCATTATGTCTGATGCCCGAATCATCGTCGTGCAATTAGTGGGGAAAGCAACGTTCTTAACAACCATCATACAGTTTGTCACGTAATCATGTTGTAAGCTATCTTTTTATACCGATTGGTAATGTTTTGCATTATGCAAGCTCCACAGAAAGAACCAACAATATATCTACTCTTATACCAAAACATGCACCGGGACGGACAGAAAGGATCCGTTGCCGACCTATACCTTTAATTAAAGGGCTGATGCCTAATGTCAGGTCTTTATTTGAGCCTTTCCTGTTTAACTAGTGGTTTTCTTTAGCTCTTGCTGCCAAAATCTGAGGTGTTTGCCACGAGCCCCAAACCTTGTTTCTTCACAGCGATTTAACTCGACTTCAGTACAAAAACTTGCCTATTTAAAATATTTAAAATTTCAAAACCGAAAACAGAAAGTTTTAGATAAAAATTCTAATATTTCTCTATATTTGTGCTCAAAACACAAAACTTTCCGAAGCGGTTCTAACGAGTACCCACAATCTATGTTTTTGAGCAGAAACAAGAAAAATAATGTATATAATGTATACTTTAAAACACAGTAGTGGGGCTTAAGGAAGGGGGTGGGGTGGGGGAGGCGGGAAAATTTATACGGGTATGTTTTCGTGATAACACGTTTTGTTTTCTTTGATGTGCACTGACTGGGTTAAGGACTTAAGGAGCCTCTATCCGAGCCAAACTATCATTTCTGTCTAGAAATACGCTATCAAATAACATTACCGTATCTTCATCAAAAGATATTATTCCTTCTGTAATATAGATAGTAGGTGCTTCGTTTACATTGGTGATATTAATAGTAAGGTCTTTTCTCTCCAGCCCAACCAAATACTGGTCCTGTACAGAGAAGGTGAGTGTGTACGTTGTTCGTTCTTCATAGTTGAAACTGGCAGCAGGTTGTAGTATAACGATACCCGCTGTAAATAACACATTTATTAGCTTTTGTCCTGGCATAAGAGATACTTCATGGCAATACGAGACTTCCAACTCACCTATTATAATATTATTTGACTAATCAAGAGCACTTCAACACTTCATTTATAATTCAATAAATCCATAACTGTCCGAATATTCATAGACTTAACGGTTGGCTAATTCCTGACGCATAAAAAATGTGGACCAGAAACTCGAGACATCTCTTTCCCTCAAGCCAAGCTAGTAAAGGGATATTGATTGCAAACTCGAAATTGACAGATTGGTAGAACCGTTAATGCGAAATAACAACAGCAGAAGACGACATTTTAAAATATGATATGTTTTTCACAGAAAATAAGATTATTCCTTCCATGTCAATCGTCTGCATGGCATATTATTCATACAACTGACAAGCCTTATTTTCTCTAAGATAACATTAACAAATCTGGGCCATCCCAAATTGTGCTTGGCATCTTAAAAGTTAAACTATTCTACCGTTTAAATGGAATCCTGAGATAGGTTGTAAGCTCTCCAAGGTGAAGTTCAATTCATCCAGAAATACAACCTATTCCTTTAGCAGCCATATGAAGTTTCATTAAAACTGCTTGAAATATAGAAAACTTTTACTAGGTTTTACATATCTACAACTTATATAGCTCTGTGTAGAGTCACAGTCTCCAAGGATTTCATTATATAATTTTAAAGGTAAACTCTAGTACTTCTTTGTATTCAAATAAAGAGTTCAAACAACAGGTCTGAAATTTGAATAAATAATATTTATTTTGATTTTCAAGAAAGCCTAATAGTACACATGCAACAAATTAGAGAATAAGGGACTTCTGGACGAAAAAAAAAATAACGATATCGAGGCATATTTGGAAACATGCAATAAAATAAATCCAACATATGTTATATTTCCGATTTTAAGATACAGCAAAAGGAACTGCAGCTAGGTTGGCATAAAGTTGTTTTATAACATGATATAGTCCTTATTATGTTACAATTAATAATGTTAAGCTGTTATTTTACGTGGTCGTTAATAAAGTAAGGTCATTTACATTGGTTAGTGATAAATTTAGTAACATTGATCACCGTATCGGCGCAAGCACTGTTATCTATGAAATTAACTGAATGTAAGGCAAATTAGTGAGTCCTGCTGTTTTGCGATATATCTGAGCGACGGTGCATGTCGGTGGTAGGTCTGGGCATAGTTTTGCTAATATAGTTCATATACACATGTCACGAATGATAAACTATAATGCAGTAGACAGCCATTGTTTCTAGGAGTAATTGAATGATTTCAAACTCAGATTTGAATGATCTCGCTATGTGTTTGGCATCATTATGACGTATCTACGTAGAGTTACGTTAAACATTAGTCCGACAGTAAGCATGAATGAACATTTAATTGTACTTACTACGAGAATCAAGTGAAAACATGGATCTAGCATTAGACGGATCAACTGTCATGGAAAACGTGTGTACACTGTCCAGATTCTCATCCGTTACATTTACAGTATATAGTGTCGTTCCTCCCAGGGTGTCCTCTGGCCAGTCTACAGTAGCAGGTAAATTATCTAAGGCCGGATATTTCTGCGAACCTGGAAGAATATAAAATGCACAAAACGCAATGTCCCATCGAATTATTTAGCAAAGACTTCATAGTTTCTATTATATTTCTGGGGCAACAGACGTTGCCTTCAGCTGGTGGCGAGTCGTGTTTCCTATATCTTACATTGTCTGTTAGACTAATATCGCATCATCTTTGATAGATATATTACATATACTTTTATAGTATTTACCGAAAGTAGTCGGACAGACAGACCTGAGCAAACCGTGTAGACCCAGATCAGACGTCACAGAACACTTTTTACTACTCATCTAGCGATTTGCAATTGGACACTGAGCCGGGTAGTTGGATAGACATATTGAAGTTTTAGGATAATAAATTAAGGTGTTAGAATACCTAAGGTAAATGCGGTACTTTAAGTTACTTTTCCAAAGATAACAAAAACAAAAGTTTAAATATATGTAAGTAAAGACACCCAGAAAATGCCACAAACTTTAAGCACAGCTTTCCCAAGGTATCAAAAGAAGGAGAGGTGAAGAACAAACAATGATAAAACAAACCCCATATATAAAACCATATATAAAACCACGACGTACGAACAAAGATAAAATGTAACACAGGAATCGCCTAAGAGCAGTCAGTAGAAAAACTACTGGGTACTTAAACCAATATAACTCGCAGAAGTCTGATCCTTAATTCGGATGCAGACTTTGAAACTAAGAACTCTGTAGATTTTGGCTTCTAGGATATAGGCCATATCACTTACACAAATGATCATAATAGACCTTAATGTGGAGGATATACATACTAATAAAAGTGACAGTTAGGGCTCCACAAACTTCGCCTTGTAGACTGTGAGCCGGATCACTAACACAAACAGTAATGGAATACGTCTGTCCATCCTCTGTCAAAATGTTAACGTTTCTACGAAGATAAACTGCACCTTCTGCAAAAATAAATAAACGATTGATCATACAGTACTTATATTCATGAAACACAATACAATACAACTGACTTAGAAAATTGATAAGTTAGCAAGTACACAGCCGGAGGGTTTTCGTATGAAGGATAGAAAAACACACACACAAAAAATAAACATTACGCATTACGAAAACACGCCTGTTCAAATATATAGAAAATTTCACCTCCAAAAACTGAAAATTTTCAGATAAGAAATTCTGATAAATTTCATATTTCTGCTCAATATATAAATTGTAGGTACTCGTTAGAGCCGCCTTGACAAGGCGGTTCTAACAAGTACCCACAATCTATGTTTTAGAGCAGAAATAAGAAAAATAGTGTATACCGCTGTAAACCCCAGTTTTATTGTATAAATGTGTACTGTATAAAAGTGGGGTTTACGAGGGTCAAAATTATATAGGCATGTTTTCGTGATGGTATTTCAGACCAGTCTACAGTTACCCACTAGATTATAATGACACTAGATATCTATAGGAAATTCCTCAGTCACTAAACACGGGGTTCACACTACATACACTGAGTGTATGTATTAACGACAGAGTGACAATAAAAATATTCTCGAAACAAAAACGAACAAATATAAAGAAACTGCTGGTGTATTTTAAAGCATTTTCCTTGTTGACTGAAAACATAGATTTCAGTTGGTCTGTGCCTTAAGGTGCTGAAGATATGCACTCGGATATAATATTCCTGACAAGTTTATATATATAAGTTGCAATGGTCTTGGTTTGGCTCTCCACACGCTGTTTCTGCTAGATGCGCCCATATTCCAAAACTGATAAGCCTAGGCCAAACTACTTGGCATAAACCAAACATTACATGAGACAGGCTTCTGACATTCGTTTTCTGTCAAAGGACATTTAATAATTAGGTCACAGGAATCCAGTTCTAGTACGCGACACTGTTTTCACACGATAGACTCGTGAATATTTGTCTGCTATAGCATTTAGTTAAGTCAGTGACTTTAATATGCAGAATAAACAGTTACTATCCTTAATGTTATTAGCTGTTAAGAAATAATCTAGACAGACAATTGTTGATGGTTATGTACATACAATGAAGCCATCATGTTACGTCCTATCGGTAGTTCAATATAACATATGAACAGGCTTTTAGACCAACGGAAAAAAATATTCGGTGTATGTGATCCTCAGAAATGCCAGTGTTAAGAGAAAGTTTAATACACGTTCTTTCAAATAATGCAAGAAGTTTTATTCACTGATGAATGCTTTGTGTCGAAGTATTTTGAAGAATAGTTGGTTTTCGTCCTATCTTTTCCTCGTTAGATTGTGAAATAAATTTGAATACAACTGTTTGTACAGTAAATAAGAGAAACCAGGAACTGATACGATCAGATCAACATCAAGTCACCATCACCAACGGGAAAGACAGACAAATACAATAAAGCAGCCACAAAATGAACAATTGGCAAGCAGAGTTGGCAATGTGGAAAGTATGTTACCCAAATTTAACTGAATATATAATCAACTTACATAATTGTTAAACGAAAAAATGTTAGAAAGTGAAATACTACATAACTTAACAAATAGTACCACAATGAATTACCGCCTTTGAACGGTCCGTATTGAATTTCTGTAAGCTACGTAAAACTGGACATCATATTTAGCCTACGTATTCGGACACACATAATTGAGCAAACAATGTAAAATAGTACAGAAGATTTACAGGGAGAGCCAGAGTAGACTTTGCAGAAGGCCACTTCTGATCAGGATCTTCAGTCGAACTTCAATGACACAAACATCTTCGGGATCATAGACATTTAGAGACATGGGTAGTTCCAGGGTTAATCATGACGCCATATCAGGAAGCAAATAGCGATTTTAGGGAAATCTTTTCGATTTTCTAGACAATAATTGTATGTTGAGCGAAGTCATTAGAATCGCCTCAATGTCATGATAAAATGCGAAAATTTCCCATAATATTTGTTTTCTTGAGCAAGCGGAAGAATTTCGTAGGTACTCAAAAACGAGTTCGAACTAACCATGGGAAACGAGCCATCGGTGTTTGAGCTATTGAGACTCGACTGTATACTGTTTGTCACTCATCAAACAATTCTGAGACACATCAACATGTAGTTAAGTAGTTAAGTTAAACTTTGAAAGAGCCCATTTTACAATTTCTTGATGTCTAAAATATTGCTGGATGAGTGGCCGCCAATGCAGACCCTGAGGCCGCGTTCTGCAGCGTCTTCTGGGTTTACACAGTTTCCTCAGGCCTGTCTATCCCGGTACTAATGGTTTTACGGTACTAACTGACCTGCTGTTATCGCGAGTGGCACAAAAGCACCATCAACAGTGGATGTAAATGTGAGTGGATCGTTCTCTGTATCAGACGTCAACACTTGATAAATAACAGATCCTTTTCCTTTTAGTGAGTGGTCCACTTGGATGGAAGCTGCAGTGAGATAATCAAACAATAATGAATGAATCTTGCATGGGAGTATTGCATACACCTTTTAGAGCAACATGGCCCGTATAGATCTAAACACAACAAAATTCTCTAGCAAATCATGATGTGCTCATGTTTTTTGTTGTTTCTCGATCAATTCTAGAGTATCTAATTATTCTGAGAGAAATGCATGGCATTCTTTAGACTCATCACCAGGAAGTCAAATTGATTGTTAAAACTTCAGAATAAATATGTTTATGAGACCAGATGTCCGAATACAAAGGGTAATTATTGCAGTGTAATGAATTACCACATTTTCAATGTTTACGCGCAAAAATAAACGTCAAAAGATTGCCTTTAGAAACAAAGAACGCACTACGGATTAGATAATGGGAGTCTCAGTTTTATTTAGACTCTTCATAAGCAGTAATGAAGTTTGCAACACTGCTTACGCCCTCTAGCGTATACATGAGCAGAACTCCATTTTCTTCTTAATGCACAAGGTGCTATCTGAGAGCTTAAGGTAAATGGAAACGAATGGATACAAAAACACGCCTATTTAAATATATTGAAAATTTCACCACCAAAAACTGCAAGTTTTCTGATAAAAATTTTGATATTTTTCATATATCTGCTAAAAAAAATAGATAGTTGGTACTCGTTAGAACCTTACCGAGGCGGTTCTAACGAGTACCCACAATCTATGTTTTTGAGCATAAATAAGAAAACTAATGTATACCCTTGTAAACCTCAGTTTTACTATATAAAAGTCAAGTTTGATTGACGTACAGCAGTAATGAAACTAACATACCATCTAAATTAGTTATTGTCGGTGTTTCATTTGGTTTAATTGTCACCGTTAAGGTTCCTATAGCTGTTGATTGATAGTTGTCGTGGCATTCAAAGCTGATTACGTACTCTGTTATTGCCGCTGTGAACCCAGGAAGTTCCCGATTTTCTACAGTGTAAACTGAAAACATATGTACGCAAAATGACTGGCTAAACGTATTTCCAAAGTACGCTGTAACCGAGATCAAATCATACGTGTGAGAAGCTTGCTATTTTTCAGAACTTGCACGTACGATTTGTTGTTGTATCAGACACACATGTGTGTGTGTGTGTGTGTGTGTGTGTGTGTGTGTGTGTGTGTGTTGTATCTTGGAAATTGTTTTCAACAAGGAAAAGTTCCTCTTATCCTTTTATATTTAAATGGATATAGTAATATTAAAAATCTAAAACAATTATATATCTTCCGTTAGAAGGGGTCCAGACACACCTGGTAGGTGTTTCGCATTTTCTAACAGGGATACAATTTTTTTTCAATTCCTGTGTGCCTTCCCATACATGAGTTTCGCTCTGAAAAGCGCCTGCTTCAAAAGAGATTGCTCTCACGGGAAGCATTTTTATCATTTTAGATAAGCCTTTTCAGAAGGTATGTAAGACTACTTTGACGGCGTTGTCTCCCCTGCAATTGTACAAATTCCCTTTGAAAGTGTGTGTGCTTTTCAAAATTACTTGATATGGTAGTATAACAGTAATGTTTCTCTTGAAGCCTGAGAAAATAAATCCAATAACTAGACAACAAAACATTGATGCAAAGCATCAATACGCCGGGAAATTAATCTGTCATGCATTACTTAGCCCCCTATAGATCGTAGTATAGTGAAAAAATGTTATAATTTATGAAAGGTTGTAATTATATAAATTATCGCAATACTCAACGATAAAACATTATAGACGTTATCAGAGCTATGTACAAAAACAACAAAAAAACAACTATGATCGTCTGTTTTCTAGCCCGCATACATAATTACATGTCGCCATCCATAGCCTAGGCCGAACATACGATATCCGAAATCATCTATGTAGCTGTGTTTCGTTCTTTTCTCCACTCATAACGTTTTCTTTCGGCCCAAATCTTTCCGTGATTGAATATCAAATTACACTCTTTTAATAAACCAGCTTATAATCCGTTCGATTTGAGAATGCATATTTCCAATCGTAAACAAAGAAAAATATCTTTTGTTTCTTCTTCGTAGTGCGACGAAAAAAAACGAAAAATTCAAATGTGTATGAATATTGACAGCAACAAGCTCATTTCAGGTCGAATGGTCAAATTGGGGCTTCTACAGGAAAACTGCTCATTTCTCTTTTAAATGGGCAAAACCCACATTGCTACATTCATTCTACACAGTACTTCCCATTTTTTATTTCACTATGTTACCAATAGCACAGTTGTCTGTGACTTCGACTAATAATAAAAAAGTTGGGGGTGAATCTGAGGGGTGAATAGTTATCTATAACTCCACTAAGAACCTCATAAAACTGAAAGAAAACCGATGTTCTTCAAATGCATACACATTTTACGAAAACAACCTCAAAAAGATACGCTAGGCTCCAGCCCGGCGTAAATAACTAGATAACCCATGAGGTGGAACTACGAAATGCTTATGGTCAATCCGATGTACCATGATTGCCCCAGGTCGCATGTTATTGTGCCCCTACTAGTCCATTACAGTGCTTGTGTGTTACACTCAAGGTCGTATTGCAAGTATGACTCGATTCAGAAGTAACATACTTATACTATAACTAAACATATGTTCAATGTGCAGTTAAAACTTTGTAGCATTGTGAGTCAAATCGCACATGGTTTCTTTATTCAATACATATTTAATTATTTAATGCACAGTTCAATCAAAAATAAAATACCTCTTACGAAAAAAAGCAATATTTACCTGGAGCACATTTGTTTATTACCGTATTTACCCTAAGTATTCGGACACCTCAACTCCTTGCCATATATGTTCTAAAATTTGAACCAGTACAATTCACTACCCGATGTTGTGTCTAAAAATTGCTGGATGAGTGGCAAACAGTGTACACCCAGATGAGACGCCGAGTTCTACGGCGTCTCATCTGGGTCTATACCGTTTGCTCAGGCATGTCTGTCCGAATACGTATGGTAAATATGGTAGTATTAATCAGCATTGGCTGTTACTTGGTTGCATTACATAAATATAAGTAAAGATCCCAAGTAAATGTCACAATTACAAAACGCAGTCTTCCTGAGGCACCAAAATAAGGCGAGATGAAGAAGTAGAAGAGATGAAGAACAAAGACAGGAACCGCCTTGGAACGACCAGTAGAAAAAATAATACTTGGTGGGAGGAGGGGATTTAACCCGTTCTACTCCCGCGAAACATCATTCGGTTAAAAAGGAGGTATCTACATCTATTAATACGTTATATTCTCGAAAAGAATATATGTCGTGGGATTCATTGGAAGCACTTCTTCTATATTGGGACACCTAAACTATTCACCGTATTTGTCCTATATTTTGTATAATCACATGTTGATGTTGCTAAGATGTTGCATGTGTGGCAGTAAATGTTCACTCTGATCAGACCCCGCACTCTGCGTCGTCCGATCTGGGTCTACAATAAGTCAGGCCTGCACCACCGAACACTCGGCGTCTGGCCAGGGTTGATACTAATTTTCATTAATTTAGCAATGTTTAGACATTCGAGAGTCAGAAATTGACAGGCTCGTTTAAATTAGGCGATAAGAATACTAATGAGTAAAGGCCCAGAAGACACACAAGGTTGAAACAACGTCGATTTAACGTTGATTCAACGTCAAGACGTTGAATCAACGTTGAATCGACGTTGTTTCAACATTGTGTGCCCGCTGGGGTCGATTATGTAGGATAAATACGGTAATTCATCTCCGTATTCGTTCGATATATATGTTCTCGGTAATGTGACACAGATGAGTTAGTTAGAAACCCTTCAAGCGGACTGAATAAATGTCTTGTGTATATCACAGCAGCACTAAGGGCGAGGGTTTTGGTCACGGAAAACCGAGTTAACGCCCTTTCCACCCATCACCCACTCTAGTAAAATCATAACTTAACTGACTGTTCCAAGTATACCACACTAGAACTAAGGGAGAGGGTTGTGACCCTGTAAAAACCGATTTAAGACCGCCAGTCAAATTTTTACTGACAGATCCAAGGCAGTGCTTCTGCTGTAGTTTCCTATTTCTGTCATTGTATGTCTTTGCAAGTATGTCCTGCTGTTGTTTTTTTTATATAGCCGTTTGGTCATTTTTTGGGAAAGAAACTGTCATTTTGACTTTCTGCTTGTAGGGTTTTGATTGTGGTGCCGTTGTTTTAAGCGCGTCCTTCTTTCCCTTTGCTGTCTTGGACGGAAGGTGTTAGGTAGTTGTATCGATACCTGACCATTGCCTTCCTTTCTATTTCATTACGAAAACACGCCTTTTCAAATACATAGAAAATTTTACAACCAAAAAATGAAAATTTTCAGATAAAAAATTCTGACGTTTTTCATATTTCTGCTCAAAAGCATAGATTGTGGGTACTCGTTAGAACCGCCTCAATGAGGTTGTTCTAACGAGTACCCACAATCTATGTTTTTGAGCAAAAATAAGAAAAATAATGTATATCCCTGTAAACCCCAGTTTTACTATATGAAAGTGGGGTTTAGGGGGGTCAAAATTATATAGGCATGTTTTCGTGATGTGCAAGATGATTTGTTGGTGAATACAGATAGAAATATCAAAAATGTTTTTAGGCTATGTCACTGGAAAAGATATCTTCGGGATATATGTCAACAGATAAATCCTGGGCCCAGTTGTTCTAAACTAACGATGTCGTTAGTGAATGTATCCTTAAAACTTTGATGATTAAACATGGCATATACACTTATAATTTTGCTGAAAAATGTGAAATACTTGCAAAAGCTACTCACATTTCTTCAGCAAAAATACATGTGAATCAGATCTTTTTCTTACTAGAACAGTCAATTTTGACCACAAACGAGCTCGTTAAGCTAACGATGATTTGAACAACTGGGCCCTGATCAACAAACGAAGTCCTGTACAGTACCGTATTTACCCTAAATATTGGGACACCTCAAATATTTACCACACTTGTTCTTACATCTGAAGAAGTACAATTTACTACCCGATTTTGTGTCTAAAACTGCTTGATGAGTTGAAAACAGTGAGATCCTGATGAGACTCTGCGATTTGCGGTGTATCATCTGGGTCTACATTGTTTGCCTGTCTGTCCGAAAATATACGGAAAATAGGTATTATGATTTGGAATTTTGCTATACTGGTTATATTAATTAAAATCCATACATTTAGTCAGAAGAGATTCTAATCAGATTGTGCAGATGTACAGGCTGATCGTGAGAGCATCATCCTGCATATAGCAAATTGTATATTTCCCATTAGGGGGCTTGTTCGAAAATGTCGTCTGGCAATAGTTCCATATAAGAGGAGATATCCGGATTAAAGCAAATAAAACTAATGGACTTTCCCATCCGTATACACTGGATGTCCATTTGTCTTTTGAGGGGTGTCGGGTGTATTGTATCATTTTTGTTCTATTTGTAATTGAAGTTCCTGTAAGCAAACAGTGAAGACTCTGATCAGACGCCGCAGATGCGCCGTCCGATCTGGGTCTGCACTGTTGCCTATGTTCCACAAAAGGGACGGTAGGCTAAAATGGCTAAGATATTTTTCCCTTGAAAACAGATGTTGTGGCTCTTCATTAGAAGCGATTGGGTACAGCGTGTGTTTTCGCGGAGAAATAAGGAAACTAACAATACTTTTCGATTAAAAAGTACAATATATGGAGCTGTCAACAACAAAATAATTCGCTTTGTGATAATTACTCATAGATCCACGGAAGGTTTCCTTTACTCTGAACAGATCTTGAGGAATGGCATCAGATGTTTGTGATGAAGTGACGTCAGTCTTGGTACACGTGACAGTGTCTTCCGTGTTTTCATCTTCCGTCTCTATGACAACTAAAACCGTGTCCTCTTCGGTGTCTTCCGGAAGGTTTTCGTATCGGTACGGCAAATTGAGGATGTTGATTGGCTAAACAAAAAATGATATGGTATGATGCTGATTGAACCAGGTGATGCATTTCAATATTGTATGATTTTGGCAAAACAAAATTACTGAAAAACTATATAAGTTTAATATTTCCAGTCTAGTGGCAAATAGACAGTTTCGTTATTTTTTCTCGGGATAAAGGTTTTGTTCTTAATTACAATTAATTTTCGCCTTACAGCTATTAACACTCATGTAATTTAGATATTGTGGAAAAAAAAAAAAAAAAAAAAAAAAAAAGAAAACGATTACGAACGATAAGGCAAGATATCGTTTTTGTCAATAAAGAAGTATAGTGAGGGATTTAATAAACTAAAGTTAAGAGGACTTCGCGCGTCCTGTTTGTCAACATATGATTTGTCTATGTACAATTTTGCCCCATACAATTTTGCCCCATACTTTGATAAAAGAGAAACTAACAGACTTAATTTAGAAAACTGTTAAGAGAGAAAGCTCTCTTTATTTTGTCTGTAATGATAGGAATGCATTCGTTGCTTCTGATGACCAAAAACAGTGTAAACTTTGGCCTTGTCAAAATGTATGTGACACATTAGCGTACCTTTTAGATAACACATTCTACCAGCAACATACGATCAGCCCGCGCATCTACATAGTCTGCTCAAGGCATTATCTTACGCTGACACATTCCACAGTGTCCAATAACTCCATAACGAGAATAGCTTCACAACTCAGCCGGGGCACCTTGTTTTCTTCAAGTTCGCACGCCCAGCGAAGATCAGCATTTTCATCCACACATTCTAATCAGATTCTCTGATGTCCATCCAAAGAAAGCGTGGATGTTTGGCTACCCAATGACTGATCATTTGCGTAGGATGTTCCATGCCATTACTTGTCGGGCATGTGGGCTGGTAGGAGAGGCTGTGCATCAGTTCAGTTATACATTCTATCGCTTGCTGATTGTTTTGGCAATTAAATAAACTACCTCTGCATTCAAATACGTTTATTCATGTCTTAAGCATACTATAATATACAAAATGCCTTCTATTAACCCAGGGGGCACACAACGTTGAAACAGTGCCGATTCAACGATTCAACGTCAAGACGTTGAATCAACATTGAATCGACGTTGTTGCAATGCCGTGTGCCCGCGCTGGAAAGTTTTGCATTTTCTACGAGCAAAATGGTGTTTGATATAGATCCTCCTTATAGCCTTTAACCCATTCTAGATTGAATAAAACCATCCACACTCTATACTGGAAGATTCTAATTTCGAATTTAGGTATGTCAGGCTATGTAATTTAGTTATTCTGAGAGAAAAAATGGTTAAACTATTTGCAAACAGAAGAGATCCTGATCAGACGCCACATTATGCGGCATCTTATCTGGGTCTGCACTGTTTGCCACTTACTATTTTAGGGGTTTCCCGACTACAATGGGTTAAACTCCTTTGTTCTTCTCGTTCAATGGATAACCATATTTACCCTACGTATTTGGACGCATTAACTTCTTACCATACTTGTCTTAAACTTTGAAAGAGTCCATTTTATAATATCTTGCTGTGTCTAAAATATTGCTGGATAGATGCGCTCCATATAGACCCTGATCGGACGCCGCATTCTGTAGCGTCTGATCTGGGTCAGCACTATTTGCCCAGATCTGTCTGTACCAGTACTTAGGGTGTTAACGGATGTTAGTCTTGGCTGACTGTCTCCAATTTTAACTTTTGAGACTTCATACAGTTGACTCTCGTTATCTCGAGCTCGCTTATCTCGAATAATCGCTTATCTCGAAGTGAAAATATTGTCCCTGCCTAATCATGAAAATATACCAAGTAAAAATATTTTGGCAAAGTGGAGAAATTGCTCCTAAGGCTCTTTCCCACAATATTTTCGATATATCTCTAACTTCCAGAGTCCAGTTACGTAAGTAGTATACTACTTACGTATAAATTTGTTAAATGTGGTTGTTCGAATTATTTTAAAACATGTATCCGATGTATATTTTGGGTGTCTTCAGTTTAAGGGGACTGCATACACCAGAAAGATTGTCCGCTACTTTCTGTCATGGAAGAAAACGTGCTGTTTGCCTCTGTGTCACGTCTGAAAATAAGGTTCCTTAATGAACATGAGGATCGACTCAGCCCTTTTATTTTTCCTCAATCTATTCTATACTATTCCTTTACATTACGTATTTAAAAACCTAAATCCTGCAAATGTGCCAAATTAAAGATATCAAACTTACATGGTTGGTAAATGTAACAGTTACAGAGAACTGACAAGAGCCATAGTTACAGGCAGCACTGTCATATACAAAGCCCGTCAGCTGATAGAGTGATGTAGGATATTTTGCCACCAAAGGCTTGGCTATGCTTAGATCTCCTGAAAAAAAGTCAAAGTCATCAAACACTCCCCGAGTTAACCCTTGTCATGCTGAATATATGCCACACCCTTTCTAACTTCCAGCCAATCAGATTACTTGATTCGGTTTTTTGATAGAAATTCACATATTTAGTGACAAGCAGTGCAGATCCAGATCAGTTGGCTTCTACAGAAGCCAACTGATCTGGATCTACACTGTTTTCTAAGACAGGGCATGTCATATTCAGCAAGAGAAGGGTTAAGAATAAGCCAGTCTTAAGTCATGCGCGTAGTGCATTTTCCTATCAATGTTTTATACAGGTCAAATGCAGTTCGTTTATTATGTAAAACAAAACCTACGATCTTCTAACCTTATTTTATTGGTGCAGTATAGTTTGTAGATGTCCCCAGTTTGCATATGCCATTGCTCATATTGTCGCTATCAACAGATCCGGAATGGGTTGAATGATCACAAAGGACAAGACAATATATACTTCACTATATGAAGAGACGTTTTCCCAGTAAGCATTCTACATAAATCTACAGCGGGCCGTTATCGGCCCGTCATGGTAGCTGACGGGCCGATAACGGCCCGCTGTAGATTTATGTACAATGCTAGCTGGGTTACTGTTGCCACATGGCAAATACACCAGCTGTAGGAAAGAAAAGTAGAGTCTGAAAAGAACGGCCTTACAGAGCAACAAAACCAAAGTCAGTTAAAATTTGCCGGACCAGACTAGCAAATTTCGGTCAGTTAGGCCTCATCTGTGATTTTTGGAACTCCCGGAATGGGCTCAATGATCGAAGGCAAGCAGAAAATTTAAACAACACAACTTTAGTGAAACCAGTAGTTAAATGATCAACAGTTCTCATGCGTATTTGTTTGTATCTTCTAATAGCTGCATTTGTTTCAATAATTCAGTACCAATCTGAGTTTTTCAAGTAAACATACATCACTATTTGTGGTACGAATCAGAATATTTCAAACTCTTATTTTGTCATTGATGTAATAATGGGGGCAAATAAAGGGAGTCGCTTTGTTTCCAAGGCACGTTTTATAGACTTTATTTTACTTTTCCGTAGCTCATTTTAAATGCCTTGTGGTGGCCATGAAAGAAAATTTTGCCGTACTTTGATAATTCTGGAGGCGGCCATGAAAAAAAAAATCTTGCCGCACTTCAATATGCCTTGTGGCGGCCATGAATAAAATCTTGCAGTACTTCAATATGCCTTGCGGCGGCCATGAAAAAAAATCTTGCTGTACTTCATCATATTACTCTAGATATTTTTAGCTTTCATTGAGCCCATTCTTGTATCTTAGAAAATCAAGTTCCGCTGCCGCCGGTGCTATAGGGGAGAGGGGTGGTGGTGTGTGTATGTGGGCGGGAGAGCTTATGCATCCCTGCAAACAAAATTGCTGTCATACGAAAAACACCAGTACATCACGAAAACATACCTTAATATAATGTTATATAATTTTGACCCCCCTTTAACCCCACTTTTATATAATAAAACTGGGATTTACAGGGGTATACATTTTTTTTCTTATTTCTGCTCAAAACATAGATTGTGGGTACTCGTTAGAACCGCCTCGGCGAGGCGGTTCTAACGAGTACCCACAAACTATGTTTTGAGCACAAATATGGAAAATATCAGAATTTTTATCTGAAAACTTTCAGGTTTTTGGTGGTGAAATTATCAATATATTTAAATAGGCGTGTTATCGTAATGAAAACCAATACTACGGTTTTCGGTCTTTTTATGTTCTTTCTTTCTCAGACGATCTTTACACATTAAGTTACATTTTTTTCTTACAGTTAAACAAAAGCATAGCTGACTCTGTCCATAGATTCTTATAGTCTGTCATCTCTAAACATGTATAGGTCTGTCCTCACTCGGATCCAACGTATCAAAACAAGCGGGATTCAAAACACAAAGTACATACAATTTAGACGAGACATCTATTATTGCCATAAATGTCTACAAACACTTTGTTGTGTGAAAATGATATAAGCCAAATTGTATCACGCATAATTCGCCAAAATGATTCATCGCAAAAACATTCCTATATAATTTTTACCCCCTTAAACCTCACTTTTATATAGTAAAACTGGGGTTTACAGGGTATATATTATTTTTCTTATTTCTACTCAAAAACATAGATTGTGGGTACTCGTTAGAACCGCCTTGTCGAGGCGGTTCTTACGATTACCCACAATGTATGTTTTGAGCAGAAATAAGAAAAATATGAGAAATTTTTATCCAAAAGTTTTCAGTTTTTGGTCGTAAAATTCTCAATATATTTGAATAGGTGTGTTTTCGTAATGCCTGTTCTAACACTAAAAGAAATATTTTTGTTTCTTATCACCCCTTATATATTTTGTTAACAACTTCAAGAAAGGAGAAACGTATTTTGGTTTGCTATTACCTGAATTCTGATCAATGTGGAAATACGCTGGTGTTGGTGATGTAAACGAGTAGGACAGAATTCCTGTGGAAGAGACATCTTGTTGGCCGGTAATTGTAAACAATACTGTTCCTACATTCTCAGTGTCTGGAACAACTTTCGTTGCACCTGTGCAGTTTGGATGGCCAGGACATTCATCTAAAATTATAATTATATTTAAAACAGGGCAATAGGCTGTGAATGACTATTGTCTCATTTATCACGTGAGTGAACATAACACCAGTTTCCCGTGCTATACATATGCAGTATGTCGATCGTTCAACGCAATACTTCTCCAACTCAATTTTGTTTTTCCAAAGTTGACTTGTTTATGCCTTTGGCTCTATTCTTAGCTAATACAACACTATCAAACTATTTTAGCCATGCAGATAAAAATAATCCTAAAAATAGACATTTTGCATTTTACTCTAACTGATTTTTGGCATTTATCTTAACGCGACACCGTTCTAACTTGAGTAAGAATAGTGTTGCATTAATCAGTTGAAGAAATTTAAATCGATGTTATCTGATGATATGACGATGAGATGACAAGCATAGCAAAAATAATCCTAAAATTGGTATTTTTAGGCAAAACTTTGTTATCATGACACCCTTTAAAGGGGATAGGGGTAGTGGTTGTGTGTGGGCGGAATATAACATTGCTTCTCATAATGCTGATCATTGTCTGAGGTTGTTGATCTTAACATCGAAGTTGTTTTATCGCAGTGTTTACCTGTCTATCTGAGCATGACTCTTACCATATGTTATACTTTACTGTATGTATTTTGTCAGACAGGCTTGAGCAAATGCGGCGTCTCATCAGGGTCTACACTGTTTGCCATTTTGGATAAAGTATGGTAAGGTTTTGAAGTGTCTGAATACTAAAGGCAAATAAAACAAGAGGCCCACGGGCCACGGGTCGCTCACCTGAGTGACATAGCCACTGCAGATACGCAGATGTTATGCAACATTTTTCCAATCCTGTCATCGCAACTAATGAAAAGATCATCCTAATTTTGAAGAAGAATATTATATATGGCATGACAGTCAATGGAGCGTGATCGTTTGAACAAATTCTCAATCACATTTCAACAGTAGGATCAATGTGAAATTTGGTGGCAATTGCCTAAGTGGTTTCTGAAGAATCATGATTTTATACGTGTAAACAGCACAGTGGTTGGAAAATATAATAAACATAAACAAGATGGTAGCCATCTTGGATTTCCAATCAGAATGATTTTAGCTACTGTTGATCTACAAGTCACCTCGATACTTCCAATGAACTTTGAGTCGATTACCCTTTCGATTCAGGAGAAAAAGTTTAAAACAGATTTTCAAGATGGCTGCTAAGCCGCAATTTGGGATTTCCTATCGCAACGATATGAGCTATTTTTGATCTACAAGTCACCCCGATGCTTCCCACCAAGTTTGGAGTCAGTTGGTCTTTGAATTCAGAAGAAGAAGGGTAAAATAGACTTTCAAGATGACCGCCATCTTGGATTTCCGATCGGAACAATTTTAGCTATTTTTTATTTCAACAAGTCATCCTGATGCTGCCTACGAATTTTCAAATCAACTGGCCCTTTGGTTCAGGAAAATAAGCGAAGAAAAAAGAGTTTCAAGATGGCCGCCATCACGACCATCTATGATTTCTGATCCAAACAATTTAAGCTATTTTAGATCTACAAGTCACCCCAGTGCATCCTACCAAGTTTCAAGTCAAACGGCCGTTCAGTTCAGAAGAAGAAGCGAAAAATAAATTTTCAAGACGGCTGTCATGGCAGCCATCTTGGATTTCTGATAGGGATGATTTTAGCTATTTTTGATCTACAGGTCACCCTGATGCTTCCTACCTAGTTTAAATAAGCCTTTCGGTTCAGGAGAAAAAGTGAAAAATAGATTTTCAAGATGGCAGCCATGGCGGCCATGTTGGATTTCCAATCGAAACAATTTTAGCCAATTTTAATCTATATGCCACCTCGATGCTTCCTACCAAGTTTCAAGTCAATTGGCTTAAGGGTTAAGGAGGAGAAGTGAAAAAAAGATTTTCAAGATGGCCACCATGGCGGCTATCTTGGATTTCCGATCAGCATGATTTTAGCTATTTTTGATCTGCAAGTTACCCTGATGCTTCCTACCAAGTTTGGAGTCAGTTGGCATTTCGGTTCAGGAGAAGAAGCAAAAAATAATAGATTTTCAAGATGGCGGCCACGGCGGCCATCTTGGATTTCCGATTGGAACGATTTTAGCTATTTTTTGATCTATAAGTCATCCCAATGCTTCTTACCAAGTTTCGAGTCAGTTGGCATTTGGGGTTAGGAGAAGAAGAGAAAAATAGATTTTCAAGATGGCCACCATGGCGGCCATCTTGGATTTATGATCGGCACGATTTTAACCATTTTTGATCTACAAGTCACCCCAATGCTTCCTAGCAAGTTTGGAGTCAATTGGCCTTTCGGTTTAGGAGAGGAGGCAAAAAATAGATTTTCAAGATGGCTGCTATGGCGGCCATCTTGGATTTCCTATCAAAACGATTTTGGCTATTTTTGATCTATAAGTCACCCCAATGCTCCCTACCATGTTTGAAGTCAATTAGCTTTTGGGTTTAGGAGAAGAAGCGAAAAATAAATATTCAAGATGGCTGCCTTGGCGGCCATCTTGGATTTCCGATCGGCACGATTTTAGCCATTTTTGATCTACAAGTCACCTTGATGCTTCCTAGCAAGTTTGGGGTCAATTGGCCTTTTGGTTCAGGAGAAGACGCGAAAAAAAGATTTTCAAGATGGCGGCCATGGCGGCCATCTTGGATTTCCGATCGACACAATTTTAGTTTTTGATCTACAAGTCACCCTGATACTTCCTAGCAAGTTTGGAGTTAATTGGCCTTTCGGTTCAGGAGAAGAAGCAAAAAATAGATTTTCAAGATGGCGGCCATGGCGGTCATCTTGGATTTCCAATCAAAACGATTTTAGCTAGTAGCCATCTACAGGTCACCCCGATGCTTCCTACTAAGAATCAAGTCAATTGGCCCAGGAGTGTAGGAGGAGTAGGCTTTTAAAGCAATTGTTGACGCCGCACAACGGACGACGCACGACGGACGACGGACATTGACTGACCACAATAGCTCACCATGAGCACTTCGTACTCAGGTGAGCTAATAAAGTAACAGACACAGAAAACAAATGATCGATTATTAGCACATCTGTAACAATAATTTTTTGTAGAATTTATTGATCAATTAATCGATTATCCGATTAATTGTGCCAGTCTTATTCAAACCCCTCAAGAACTTTTTCCTTGACTGTTTAAACACAGTTCATTTATTGCACTTCTTTGTTTGGGAGCAGTGGTTTCATAAGTGGCGTTTGTTTAATCATTATTTATTTCGTATCTCTCCTTCCTTTGGCGCCTCAGGAAGGCTGTGCCATTACGAAAACATGCCTATTCAAATATGCTGAAATTTTTACCACCAAAAAAAAAAAAAAAAAAAAAAAAAAAAAAAAGAAAAATTTCAGATAAAATTTTTAATATTTTTCATTTTTGTGCTCAAAACATAGACTTTAGGTACCCGTTAGCTCACCTAAAGGCGGTTCTTACGAGTACTCACAATCTATATTTTTGAGCAGTATTAAGAAAAATAATGTACACCCCTGTAAACCTAAGTTTAACTATACAAAGGGGGTTTAGTGGGGTCAAAATTATTTAGGCATGTTTTCGTGAGGTTTGTAATTGTGGCCGTTCCTGGATAATTTCGTTTACGATGTCCTCGAAAACAGATTCAACACAGGAATGGAATTCGCAGCACAAATACAGTCTTGAATGCATCAGCAAAATTAGGCAACATTTCAAAAAAAGCTACTATGTAGTTTAGGGCATGTTTTTCGCTATCGAAAGATTATATACCATGAGCACTCGTGTATCCTACATTCATTACGGTCCGAAAATACTATATATAAGATTCTAACTATACAAGTCCATAGGAATATATATATATATAAACAAAATATACTGAATCTGTACTTAAAGGAATATTTTGTGATATCTAAAACTGATAATAAGCGACATACAAAGAAACAATGCCTGCAACAGAGGAACCGCCTTTGAACAATCGTCAGAAACGAACAATGATTTGGCTAAAAATGGCCTTGCCCTTAATTCTGATGCAGTTTAAATTATGTGTTCGGTCCAAGTTTGATTCTACCTCATCTTCGAAATACAGTCGACTCTCGTAATCTCGAATTCCAAGGGACTTTCTGAAATACTTCGAGATATCCGTACTTTGACATATCAGATTTTCAGAATTGTGGAAAAACTAATTTGTTTAACCATATTTAAAAAATATATGTGTAATTTGACTCTTGAAGTTAGGAATAGATTCAAGATATTGTAAAAAAGAGGAGAAATTGCTCTTTTCCACAATATTTTTTACACGTTAGATTTTCATGTTTAGGCAAGGACCAGATTTTCACTTCAATATAAGCGGTAATTCGAAATAAGCGAGGTCGAGATAGCGAAAGTCAACTGTACAACACGAAAACACAAATAAACACAAAACTGCAATGAGCTGAACGGCAACACAAGAGAACGCTGATAGCCCTATATCGCTCACCTGAGCAAACAGATTTGCATACTTACTATTGAAGTTACTCCCAAGTTCATTATTTTAAGATATTTGTATACATTTTATGTTATAAAGAGAGATGATGGTCCCATAAAATAGAGTAGTTATGACGTTTATGACAAGCAATACATCTTTTTTTAAATATGATCTTCGAATTTCTACTAAGGCGACTATTTTGGCTTTCCTATCAGAATGATTTTAGCTACTTTCGATCACCCCGATACTTTCTATCAAGTTTTAAGTCATTGGATCTTTCTGATCAACAGGAAAAATTCGAAATAGATTTTCAAACTGGCGGTCATTGCAGCCATCTTGTATTTCCGATCGGAACGATTTAAACAGTTTTATTTAGAAGTCACCCTTTTGCTTTCTAACAAGTGTCGAGTCAATAGGCCTTTTGGTTAAGGAGAAGAAGAGAACAATAGATTTTCAGGGTGGCGACCATGACGGCCATCTTGGATTACCGATCGAAAATATTTTAGCAATATTTGATCAACAAGTCTTCTCTGGCCCCAACCAAGTTTCAAGTCAGTTGGCCCAACGGTTCAGGTGAAAACAATGAAAAACAGATTTCAAAGTTTAAAAAAGGTTGATCGTATTCTACGTATATTTGTTTTTATTTATTTGAATGTAATGTGTAACCACTCATTTTCGACCCTTTCCGTGGCGATTTCTCAACAATGCTGCATTGACAACCAAAATATTTATAAAACAAATAATTACATATGTCTGTCTTGTGTTCGTGATGATATGCTGAACTTCTAGCAAAGCGGAAAATTAGTTAAATGATAATAAACACCATGAATGTCTACGTGTTTTCTATGGCTTTCGGTACACCAAGAGAACGCGAAAAAAACTGAGCCAATATGCGTGAAGTAGGTAGTCTGAGATTTACTCCATATACGCCGATTTAATGGGCTGTTCAATGTAATTTCCCGTCTTTCAAATAATTTCCTCAAAAAATTTACATCGCTCGTGAAACACAGAAAATACAAATTTTGTTTACCCTTTTTTGAGTCATCGAATGCCTAACTGATGCGCTCTAATTGTTTCAGATTCTTAACCGACGGTTAAGCATTCATACGTTCGGTAGGGGCGTGGAAAGGGGTCTACGCGACAAAGGGAGAAAATGCTTCAAGATCCATGTTCGGAAAGCAGACAAACATGTTTTACCTGCCACGAAAGTGCATCATTGAGAAATCACTCATAAATGTTTTGCGGCAAACTGTGTACATGGTTATCAACCAACTGTAGAGAGATAACATTGCTATCTTAAAATGCACAACTGTAAATCGGGCCTCAGACTAAATGGCGTCAGCGGTCTCCATCTGTTTCAGATTTTTGATGTATTTGATCGGTCAAAACGTGTTTCTACGTCACTTTCTTGTTCTCTGTCTTCACATCCCATTTAGCATTCAGTTTTGTATCATCATATCGTTCATCACGAAAACATACCTATATAGATTTTGACCCCACTTTTATATAGTAAAACTGGGGTTTACAGGGGTATACATTATTTTTCTTATTTCTGCTCAAATAACATAGATTGTGGATACTCGTTAGAACCGCCTCACCTCGGTGAGGCGGTTGAGCAGAAATATGAAAAATATCAAAGTTTTTTATCTGAAAATTTTCAGTTTTTGGAGATAAATTTTCTATATATTTGAATAGGCGTGTTTTTGTAATGTTATGATTATACGAGTGTTGTTATGATGAGCAAGAGGATCCCTTAGTTGACCTTACACATATTTGTAATGTTAAAGCAGCACCAGAATTAAGGGTGTGCTTGATGTCTGTGCTTTTTCCTGGATAAAATATAAATAACGTCAACCCGGAAAAAACGCAATAGCGGAGCACATCATTCCCAAAGCACCGAAAGAAGAGATTAAAAATGACAAGCTAGAAGAGCACAGTTGCCAAAACCGACATCAAAAGTTCAACAGAGGTAACTGGAAATATTTATTTATATTTTTTGTGTCTCATTACGGCTTACATTTTTTTCTTTGTCCACTGTCTTTCAGTGGCTTGTGAGAGCTGTGTTCCATAACTGTTGTCTTTTTCTGGGTAGTTTACTTCATAACTGCTCATGAGTCTCAATAAAACCGAGACTTTTTAAAAGTGGATCAAACGCCCCGGTGGTTTGGTCCCGGTGTTAGTCTTACTCTTTTTTGCCTTGTGGTTTATTCTACGAGGCGATTTGACTTATGTCTTTCCGTGTGTCATTTTGTTCTTGTGGTTTTCAGTCCTTTTAGTATTGCGGTTACCTCGCTTGGGGAAGAGAGAGCTAATCTTAGTGCTTTTCGTACGTTTGTTCGGTTTGTGCCTGTTTGGATTTGTCGGTTTCCTCTTCCACTTAGGGTCTTGGAAGGGCTGCGATTTGTGATTGTGATTGTGGCACTCCCTGGACTTTTCTCTTTCCCTTTTTTTCATTGTCATTCTATATTTTGTTCATTGTTTCAAAAGGCAATCTTTTAGATTTTTTAATTTATTTCACTGAAGCTGGCGGTAAGAGTCGTGTGGCGGCGGAAGAGTTTTCCCATACTTTACCACAGTGCAGATTATACCTTTATTTCCTTTTGGGATCAATAAGCCTTTTGTGGTATCTTTAAAAATATAGTTCCGCTCATATATACGCCAGAGGCGTAAACAGTGTTACAAACTTTATTACTGTTTATGAAGAGCCTCAATAAATCCGAGACTACCTTTTTTGTCTGTAATGTGTTCTTTATTTACAAAGAGAGCCATTTAGACTTTGATTTGTATGCTTGTGGTTAAGATTACAGAGAACCAGAAAAAAGCTTTCTACGTTAAATTGGTAGCCGAAGCTCCATAAAAGGCCAAATAAAGCACGCTTTATTGCCAAGTGTAGTTTATGCACTACGAGTCAACTTACAAAACTACTAACTTCTTGTCTTATTGCTATTAAAGCCATGTATTTACAAATACATAATAACCTGTGTTCGTTTATGAAAACTAGTTATGGATTAAGTTTCTTCACGCTTTATACAACACTGACGTGTAAACTTGTAAGATAAACTCCTTCATTTAACTGAAAGAACATTTTTAACAGAAGTTCTCTTTACCATGTTGTAATGTGAAACGTGTCTTTTTTTAATTTCTATGGATCATACACATTATACTGTGTGGTCTTGTCAGAAAGCATGTAAGGCGCTTTCGTTTTTGTCTTGATAATATTGTTATTTGGCTGCTGTTTGTGGCACTCCCTGGACTTTTCTCTTACCTTTTCTTTGTAACTGTGGCACTTCCTGGACTTTTCTCTTACCTTTTTTCTGGTTCGGAACTAAATTTTACCAGCAAGATGTTGGTGTACCTAATGGGTAAAAAATGTGCCCTCCTGTATTTCAGGTCTGTTTCTGTTTTGTTACAAATAACATCTTATGATGTCCGTTCTCATAATATTTATGCCAATATTACCGATGCATTCAATTCAACATAAAGACATTTAGATGACTTTAAAAATTTTAATAATGAATATTTTGAACAAACGATTGACGCTAATTATCCAAAAGATCTAGAACTAATACAGTTGACATCGAAACATTGTTTCAGGATTTAAATTATCAATAGTAAATGATATAATTAGTAAACTTTCTGACAAACAGAACGACTATAATTTGTTTCAGAATTAAAATTTATCAATATCTAATGACATAATCTTTAATTAACTTTATGACAAATATAGCGACTTTGATTTGGTAGGTTGAATATTCCATTTTTGGATAGCAATGTTCCTCGTGCTACAACCTATATTATGTCTATTATTCAGTTAATTCGTTTGGCTAGAGCACCTAGTAAGTAACTTTTATGATCGAAATAAATTTTAACAGCTAAACTTCGTGAGCAAGCGTACCAATATAAGAAACCACGTAAAACATATTCTAAGTTTTGTCGGCGACATTCGGAATTAATGTCAAAATATTACGTTGGTTTGAAAATGCTTCTGCAAGCAGATCTATCCGAACCCGAATTTTATGGCGACTTAGTCCACAAATTCAGAAAGATTATTGGCACAACTAATTTTTGGTACAAGTTAAAAACGTTGTAACTCGCTTTAAACGATAGGTTACAGCATGGGTATTCAGTGGCAAACTGTATGGTTGTTTACCCAGATATAGTTGAACACTTTGCTCCCTTCTTTATTTGCACGACAGTTTGGTTGGTCTTCAGGCCAAATGACGGCTCCCTCCTCAGTTTATTTCAGACGGTTGGTGCCTGACTATCGATGCCTGTGGGCGGGCTGATCTTTGTCCTGTTTATGGCTTTTTTGTGCTCTGACCAGATCGCCATTTCACCCTTTCCTTTGTTTGACCACACACAGTGTTTCTGATTATATGCGTTTCTCTGTGATTCTTTACAGATGAGGTAGAGGACGCCTGTTTAGACTGAATATATATCTATAATTTGGAGTTGCTTTGGACACGGGTGTCTAGTTTAACCCCCCCCCCCTAGTAGTTTTCCTACTGACTGTTCCAAGGCGGTTCCTCTGTTGCAATTTTGTTTGTTTGTATGTCAATGGTTTTGCCATGTGGCATTTGATTTGTCCTGATTTGTTCATAGTCTCTCGTTTATTTGATGTATCTGGAGAGCTGTGTTGCGTGCTTGTTGCATTTGCAGGGTATCTTAACTTTTATGTTTTAGAATATTGAATAAGAAACTAAGTTTGTACATTACCTAGAATATTGATGGTGAGGGTTTCACAAATCATGTTTCTTCTCTCTGTTCCACACACATAAATGTAGTACGTAGAAGCTGGCATGTTGTGATAGTACACTGTACTGGTTATGTTGGCAAGGTTATCTGAAGTGAATAAAAGGACAACTGCCTTCAGAAATTAAGGTATCTGGATATACATGTGATTCAAGTGCCATATTTTCACCAAAAAGACAACTGTGTTGATTTTCTCTACGATCGCTTTCCTACAAACCAACCCCTTCTGCAACGAGGTCTACTCTTTAAAGAAAAATAGAGTAGACGTATTTTAAGAAGAGGACAAAAACAACCTTGACTGAGATACCTCCCCCGCATGTTTTTGTTCCAATCAAGGTGCGAATAAGAACAAAATAAAACGACGAACAAACAAATAATGTTTTTACCACTATTTAAACTGAGGCCGAGGGTTAGGGCCCGTAAATCTAGCTTAAGTCCCCAGTAAATCATTACTGGCAGATTCAAGGCGATACTTTCATTGTGGTACCGCTTGTAAATTGCTATGTAGTGTTTCATTTTTTAATGTTTTTCATATAACAATTATGTAAGTTTAAGATATATTCAATTAAGTTTTGATATAAGTTACCACCTTTTTGCGAAAGAGTTTCCAACTCCGCTTGCCATCTGTTCATTTTGTGGCTGCTTAAATGTATTTGTCTGTTTTTCTCTTTGGTGTTCGGGCTTGAAGTAGATCTGATTGTATCAGTTCCTGAGTTCATTTATTTATTCGGTAAATATACCATATTAATTCTAATCATTTTGATATCTTACCCCCACCCCGTATCATGCACTCTAACATGCATGGACTTAAATGTCTTCTAAAACAAGGCCTGGATTAAATGGTGTCTTAGTTTATAAATTCAGAAAAATATATGCTTGTAATGTTTTAGCACTCATTTTCGTAAAATCATTCTTCTGTATATACAAATTGGGTACAATATAAATATAATATAACAAACTGTATGTATGTTAGATAAGCCAATCACGGTTAATAATTTTTGCTTCCCTCTTTGGTTGCACACCGGCGGGTAGGGCCTCAGACTCTATGACGGATCCGGCCTAAAGACTTTTAAGTAAGTCGGTTGGTGCCGATGCTCTGGCTCTGGTCAGGCCCACCAGTTGGTTTTCCTTTTGCTTCAGCATTTCAGTAATTTCTTGCTGTAGAGTCCTCATTGTCGTTTCATCTCTGCATTTGTTTGATTTTATGTTCTCGGAGATGTTGCATTGATATAAGGAATCTTTCACGCGGACTGAACAAATACCACGGCAGAACTAAGTGCAAAGGTTGTGGCCACGTAAAATCGATTTAAGGCCCAGTAATACTTTTACTGACTGTTCCAAGGCGGCGCTAATTGTTACACTCTCTGGACTTTTCTATTACCCTTTTTACTATTTCTGTCATTTTATGTCTTTGTACGTCTTTGTCCTGGCGAAAGATTCATTTTGGATAGCCGTTTGGCCAATATTTTGGAAAGAAACAATCCTTTTGGCTTCTTTCTGCTTGTAGTGTTTTGATTGTGGTGCCATTGTTTCAAGTACGTCCTTCTTTTCCTTTGGTGTCTTGAACGGTGGGTGTTAGGTAATTGTATTGGTTCCTGATCATTGTCTCCCTTTCTATTTGAGATTCTTCATATAGCAGCTATGAGGCTTGAAGGACTGTATACACACACCCTCCCTTGCATTAGTTTAAGCAGGACTCGATTTTTAAGATATCAAAAAAGGTTCGGTGATCAAAGGAAAACAAAAATAAATGGCACTTAACACCAGCTGCAGTAAAGTCAAATAAAATCTGCAAAGTTTGCCCCTGGAAAAAAATGAATACACAAAACAAATCGGAGTCCCCAGTCAGTATAACTACTCGCTGAAATGTCGAAGATGCTATATAATCCGCAGATATAGAGGTTCCCACGAAAAGCCACAGATACCGAACGCATACCTCAGACTCACTCACTCTTTGGCGTCTGCTCTAGATTTACAGTTTTTTTAGACCTGCTTGTTCATATACTTAGAGTAAATTCGGAATTCTTTTACATATGAAGTCATGTCATTGGTGCCCAATTTGTCATATTGTGACAGTGTTTAGTTAGATGTCTTAAGAACTAATGTTTTGCTCATCTTACCAAAATAGTTTCCAAATCCATCACAATCGAAGATGAGAATATCGTTGAAGATGCCATTGTCAGGCTCAAAGGTGTAATTGTTATACAGATTCTCATTCTCGTTGTCACTATACTGTATTGAGTACAAAATATCATACTGGGACACTTTGTCAGAGTTAAGTGTTATTGTATCTGAAAAGATAAATAAAGAGTAAACAAAGCACTATACGTCCCTCAACGAGCACACATCACCTATCCTGCTCCGTGAACCAAAACCATCGCAGACAATCTACAGGAGATTTTTGCACAGAAGGTGAGAAAGTAAAATCTTTTGAATCGAGTAGGAACTACACGGGAATCATGTAGAAACAGTCAGAATATCCGCTAGTGAAGACAAAAACATCAAAAAGGCAACAGACTCTGTCACTACTTTGTATCAGCAAGCGTTAGATTCATTGCATACAGTGCATCAAGCACCAGTTTTAATATTATACTATTTTACCAATGTTGATCCTCTTCTCACTAAAACGGTACTATCATCCGGAGTGATAACGAACCATAGTAGATATGTAATCATAACAATAAATACGGCTATAGGCCGACGACAGCAACCATTAACAAGGCTACTTACTGTTATGCTAAATGTCTGAAAATGGTAGTCGTATACCAAAGTTATGTAGGAGCAATATCCTTTGTTAATGCATCTGTGCAATGCGCGTAATAAGTGGCAAGAATACGCGATAATTTTTCGGTTTGCTGTACATTCACAACACACAGTAGTTGTGAAAATGCAACACACAATAAAAAAACTGAATATCCAGTATCAAAGTGTGTTTCACTGTTTGTTCCTCATCTCTTCTTTATTTGGTACTTCGGTGAGGTTTTGCATCATGACTATGACTTTATTTCTGGGTTATAAGAAAATGCATTCTACACTAGAAAGTTTTTTTGAGGGATTAGAATTGTTTGAATGCTACTGTTTCAACCCGAGTGTCAATTGAAACCATCAATGCCAAAAAGAAAAAATACGTATGGGATATACAGGGTTGAGAAAACAGTGTAGACCCAGATCCGACGCCACAGAATGCGGCGTCTGGTCAAAGTCTACACTGTGTTCAAAGTATTCAGCAATACTTTAGACACATCAAGTGCTTGTAAAATGGAATCTTTCAAAAGTTAAGACAAGTATGGTAAAAAGGTTAAAGTGTCTCAATAATCAGGGTAAATACGATATTTACCTCTCTATGTTTTTACCTTAAAGCTTTCAGCTCCAATACCTTCACGGCATGGTCATTAAGCGGACGTTGCTTATTTTGGACGTTATAGTCTTATTACCAACATAAAAGAATATGAATAAATGCTCTAAGCACACACAGGAGACGCGTGCTTTGCAAACCATTACATAATACTAAACACAATGTTTAATTTCTATGTCTAGTTCATTGAACGGTGATATTTATACTGAACTAGCTTCTGGGCCATCTTTGGAATAGCAGCTATATAAATCTTAAATCTATGTGTTCAAGTAAAATGCCCGCATCTTTAGAAAATTTTAAACAGTAACTGGGGGCGAGGGGTACTGTATGTCAACGAAATCAGTTGTATAGTTTGGAAGATGACTTAGCTAGCGATGTTGTTGCACTACAAATACTGTTGTGACTTATGTTCTGTTATGAGCTACGTCAAAGTTCTTTGCAATTCAGGTGTCCCTATAGCTGTGTTAATAACGGACATTACTTAGACAATCAATTTGTTAAGAAGAAAAATTCAAATGGATTCTTCGGTATAGTATTTAGCATATATATTTTGCCATCTTAATTTTTTAACCTTTAAAACGCCAAGAAAACCTGCATCTGAAAATGTTGTATGTTTATGTCGTCTGCTGCATCTTCTTGCGAACTTTTCAAACATACTTTTTGCAAATATGCAAACAGTGTGGACCCAGATCAAACTGCTCCTAGAGGAGCAGTCTGATCTTGTTTCACACTGTTTGCAACAATGACGTTTAAAGTAACTGGCAGATGACAAAGCAGACGACAATTGTTGTGATTGGCGCTTTAAGGGTTAAAATACCTCCTCAATAGTTTGACCAAGCTTGTTTTACTACCTGTTGTTATATCTACTAAGAAGAAAATTTCAAATAGATTCTTTGATATAGTATTTATCATATATATTTTGCCATCTTAATTTTTTTAACCCTTAAAACGCCAAGAAAACCTACATCTGAAAATGTTGTATGTTTATGTCGTCTGCTGCATCTTCTTGCAAACTTTTCAAACATACTTTTTGCATATAGGCAAACAGTGTGGACCCAGATCAAACTGCTCCTAGAGAAGCAGTCTGATCTTGGTCCACACTGTTTGTAACAATGACGTTTAAAGTAACTGGCAGAAGACAAAGCAGACGACAATTGTTGTAATAGGCGCTTTAAGGGTTAAAATACCTCCTCAATAGTTTGACCAAGCTTGTTTTACTACCTGTTGTTATATCTACTAAGAAGAAAAATTCAAATAGATTCTTTGATATAGTATTTATCATATATATTTTGCCATCTTAATTTTTTTAACCCTCAAAACGTCAAGAAAACCTACATCTGAAAATGTGGTATGTTTATGTCGTCTGCTGTATCTTCTTGCAAACTTTTCAAACATACTTTTTGCATATAGGCAAACAGTGTGGACCAAGACCAAACTGCTCCTAGAGGAGCAGTCTGATTTTGGTCCACACTGTTGGCAACAATGACGTTTAAAGTAACTGGCAGAAGACAAAGCAGACGCCAATTGTTGTGATTGGCGCTTTAAGGGCTAAAATACCTCCCCAATAGTTTGACCAAGCTTGTTTTACTACCTGTTGTTATATCTACTGCATATAGATCAGCTGCATATGCTGGAAACGGTGTATACCCTGATCAGTTAATTACACTCCTCGGCGTCCTATCTAGACCAGCCCGGAATGCTCAGATTTTTCTGCTCTATTTTCTAGAGTGAGTATCTAGTGTTATAGATGAATATGTAAAAACTCACTTGGTAAGTTTGTAAATGCCGGAGCTCTGTTATAGTCGAGTTTTAGTGTGAATATGTCTGTAACATTAGAATCATAGGCATCATGACAGAAGATTGTAATGATGAACTTTTGAGAATCAGTCGTGTTGTAGGTGAAGCAGCCAATGTTCTTCTTGCAATGAAACCCACATTCTGGCTCCTGACAAGCGAGGCGATGAATACTCCAAGCTATCAAGAAAAACAAAATGGATCATATTCAAATAGAGAAGGTCCAGATCAGTCTATGTTTAAGCATATCTTTGTATAGTGTTCAATATTCTGCGATCTATTAGTCTAAATTAACCATCGAAAGTGCAAATGGACATAGTCAGATTGCGTTTAGCAGGTTGAACTGAACACTATTGTATCAATTATATGGACTGACCAATGACGCGGCTTGATTAGATACAATCTTATAATTATTTAGTTCTTCCCTGAAAGCATGGATTCAAGACGGCGAGGCATTCAGTTAATTTCTAACTGAAAGTAGATAGTCTGCCTATTGAATACCTTCTTTCCAGCCTAAAACCAACTTAGAAAAGATATTATTACCTATCCAAGAAAAACCCAAGATTATCTTTTAAATAAACAATGCTGATATTGTGTCAACAAATATATTCTGAGCAATGTAAGTGCTCCAACAAAGTTCTATATATTGATGTTAAAGTCCTCGCTTTTTGCGGTTTACGCGCAAACGTTTAGAACATTCTAACGTTGTGCTTCCTGATTTTGCACTCTCTGGATATCTTTAGTTACAGCTTTGCCTAGAGTAATAAGAACTATTACTCAGTAAAGGTATCCAGGCAGCATTGCTTTTACGCAATGGCATGGACTAAGTACCAGTGAGAGATAACGATGGAACGCGCAAACAGATATTGTCATGAACTGCCAATAGTTTTAGATTTTATCAATCTTAAGTATTAGTACTTGTTGGGAATTATGACATGCAAACTAGACTGCCATGAGCAGATAACCTTTAAATAAACTCAAGTAACATCATGCACTATTATAACTGATGGAACGCGCATACAGATATTGTCACGAACTGCCAATAGTTTTAAATTTTTGTCAGTCTGTAGAATTAGTATTTGTTAGGAATTATGACATACAACATAAATTGCCATGAGCAGATAACCTTGTAATAAAAACAATGAATAGGACCTATGTAAACAGTGTAGATCCAGATCAGAACGCGGCGTCTGATCTGAGTCTACAATTTTTTCATTAAGTAAAGGAATTTCTATAACCAGTAATAATACTAAAAATGAGCCAGACACCCCTTAAGTGTTACGGTAGAAGCGTCCATTCGGCATGAATGGGTTAAGCTCTTTCAAGGTGTTTCACCTCAGTATTTGTTTGATTTTTATGTTCTCGAAGATGTTGAACTGTTGAGTTAGGAACCTTTTACGCGGACTGAATTAACGTCTTGTGTATACCACGGAAGTACTTATGGCGAGGGTTGTGGCCACGTAAAATCGATTTAGCTCCCCCCTCCCCTACCCAAGTAATATTTTACTGACCGTCCGAAGGCTGTGCTTCTGATGTGGTTTCTGCAACAAGGTATTTCTGAACCAAAATTTTACGGTGACTTAGTGTACAGATTAAAAAATATTGTGGGAAAATCTAACTTTTCGGAGCAATTCAAATAACTAACTAACCGTTATAAAAGAATTGGCTATAGCCTGGATATGATGCAACAGACTGCGTGCCTAGTTATCAACCCAATCATTGTTGATGGCTATGCTTCACTTTTTAATTGCACGACGGCGGTTCGGGCCTCAGACTCAATGACAACCTCTGCGTAAACATTTGACCAGTGGGTTGTCTTGACGATATGTCTTTGGCCCGCCGTGGTTCAACTATTGGTTTTCATTTATTCTGGCATTTACAGCAGAATTAGCCATGAATATTCGTCTTTGACTGAGTTGAGAACCTTAATGTGAACCGATTTTTTATGTATATCTGCATAAAGGGTAGCATCGGGACCCAGAGTGAAGTTGGCTGGCTGTAAAATTGCTTTCAATCCCCGGTGGTTTATTCTACTGATCGTTATATGGGGGCGATCCCGGTGTTGGTCTTACTCTTTGTTGCTTTGTGGTTTATTCTCCTAGGCGATTTATTTTATGTCTTTTCTTGTGTAATTTTATTCTTGTATTTTTCAGTCTTTAGCATTGCGATTACCTCGCTTGGGGAAGAGAGAACTAATTTTAGTGCTTTTCGTACGTTTGTTTGATTTGCACTTGTTTGGTTTTGTCTGTTTTCTCTTCCTCTTGGTGTCTGGGGAGGACTGAGGTTTGTGATTGTGGAACTCTCTGGACTTTTCTCTTAGCTTTTGTTTACCATTTCTGTCATAGTATGTCTTTGCATATATATCTTATGATTTTTGTTTTATTTTGTTTAGCCGTTTGGCTTGTTTTTGGGAAAGACCTACCCTTTTGGCTTTCTGCTTGTAGGGTTTTGATTGTGGTGCCGTTGCATTAAGTACATCCTTCTTTCCTTTTGGTGTCTTGGACGGAAGGTGTTTTATAATTGTATCGATTCCTGGTCATTGCCTTCCTTTCTATTTCAAAATCTAATAAAAATTTGTCGAGGCGATTCCTCGACATATATCTAAGTCGGACCAACACACCAACAAGTTGACCGATCGATCTCCTATAAATCTTCTGTCAAACTTTACTGGTAGATTGTAAAAATACGCACAACTATACAATGCTATAACTTCAGCTTTCTGACATAAACTTGCAAATCCAAGAGTGCAAGTAACCAGACACTGATTGTTGTGTGCCAAAGTATCGGTATTGGCGCTTGTTTGAGTATGTCTCTATGTAGCTCTCGTTTTTGTCGATTATTGCTGCAACTTTGCTGTTACGTGTTGACATTTTTTGTTCCTTATCTGCTCTTCTTTTGGTTCCTGGGGAAGGCTGTGCTTCGTGATTGTGCCTTAACTTACATTGTCGGTCTTCAATAGAGCATGATTCCATATACATAATGAACTATAAATAGATTTGTTTGTCCGAAAGTTAATCCGTTTTTTTACGCATTGCGACGACAAATGTGGCAACTTCATGATTTTGTACCCCATACGACCAATCTCGTGAAACGTTGCCAGTTTCGAACAAGCAAATGACGTTTTCTTTACACGAGAAAAAACGTTCCCTATTGTGGGACCGACTGCAAAACATGGTGATTGAGATGCCAGTTTATGCTAAAATTAAATAAATAGAAACATATATCTTGGTGACTAATAACTACACTAATTCAGGTAGTTATAATTATGTTTTGTCATCATACCACATCGCAAACCAGTTGTACCTACATGCTTGTATATGAGCCGCAACATCAGAAAAAAAATACATTTGGACATGTACATCTAACTTTGCACAAGCTGATCAGAATCTTCATTGGACGCATTTCGGATTGCTAATGATACAAAAGTCCTTCATGCAGGGTAACTGTGATCAAATTGCGCGGACTCCGAGGCTACTTTTAGTCATTATTGGGCATATCTGTCAGACGGTACGTCTTCTTATGTTGATCCTTTGGGATGATTGGGCCCATTGTGGAATCTTTGAAAATGGAGTTCTGCTCATGTATACGCTAGAGGACGTAAGCAGTGTTACAAACTTCATTACTGCTTATGAAGAGTCTTAATAAAACCGAGAATCCCATTTTCTTATCTATCTTTCTGACGTTTATTTTACTACACTGCAGCTGGTATTAGTGCCGTGTGGCGGCGTTAGAACGTCACCCCGTACTTTACCATAGTGCAGATTATATTTCGTTTCCTTTGAGATCATTGGGCCCATTGTGGAATCTTTGAAAAAGGAGTTCTGCTCATGTATACGCTAGAGGGCGTAAGCAGTGTTGCAAACTTCATTACTGCTTAGGAAGAGTCTCAATAAAACCGATACTCCCATTTTTTTTATCTGTAGTTTGTTCTTTGTGTCCAAAGGCAATCTTTTTGACGTTTACTTTACTACACTGCAGCTGGTATTAGTGCCGTGTTGCGGCGGTAGAACGTCTCCCCGTAATTTACCAGAGTGTAGATTATACTTCATTTCCTTTGGGATCATTGGGCCTACTGTGGAAACTTTGAAAATGGAGTTCTGCTCATGTATACGCTAGAGGGCCTAAGCAGTATTGCATACTTCATTACTGCTAAGGAAGAGTCTCAATAAAACCGAGACTCCCAGTTTCTTATCTGTAGTGCGTTCTTTGTTTCCAAAGACAATCTTTTTTGACGTTTATTAAATTACCAGTATATGTTATATGTTCTTCGTGATTAGTTTGTAAATAATGGTTATCAAAGTAAAAGGTGAGACTAAGAATCAGAAATAAGGGTGAGATTTTGTTACACAAAACCAGTTTAAGATCCTCGACCCAAGAAGTTTTCCTACTGATCTTTCAACGGCGGCTCCTATGTTGCAGTTTCGTTTGTTTGTGCGTCTCTTATTTCGTATGCGGCATCTATAGCGCTCTTATTGGTTCCTTTTTTCTCTTTCCTTTTACGCCCGGGCTTCTTGCATACAGAATTCCTAAGCATCTTTACTTATATTATAAATGTATATTTGTCATTCCTAGGGTAACGACGAATGTGACGACCGTTAGATATTCTAAATCAAGTTTGTTTCAAACATACGAAAGTATAAAGGCATGGCTTATTTGTCACTTTTACCTTTGGTAGACAGAGGAGATGAAAACATTTATCATCACATGATCATGGTCTTGTTTTCAAAATGCATTAAATGTATTAAAAGCCGTTGTTTTAGATTTTCTTTTGTACTTTAACCGCCCTCCCCCACCCCCATCCTACCTATTCTACTGACCGTTCTAAGGTGGTGATCCTGGTGTTGTTTTTACTCTTTGCATCTCTTTGTAGCTTTGTGGTTCCCGTATTGCTTTCTGTGTTTTTCTATATATATTGTAATGCTAGCTTTGTGGTCACCGTCTTCAACAGCTGCTTTTCTGTTATGCTAGTTGTGTTGTGTTGTGATTCTAGCCTTTTGCTCACCTCCTACAACTGCCAATTTTGCTTTCTGTTTTACCAGTTGTGATTAAGAGTAGCATCGGGACCAAGGGTGAAGTTAGTCGGCGGTAAAAATCCGTTTAAACCCGCCCCCTCCCCCGGTGGTTTATTCTACTGACCGTTCTAAGGCGGTGGTCCCGGTTTTGTCTTACTCTTTGTTACTTTGTGATTTATTGTATGAGGCGATTTGTTCTAAGTCTTGCCTTGAGATTATTTTGTTCTTGTGTTTTCAGTCCTTTTAGCATTGCAATTACCTCCCTTGGGGAAGAGAGATCTTATCTTAGTGCTGTTCGTACGTTTGTTTGATTTGTGCTTGTTTGGTTTTGTCCGCTTTCTCTGCTTCTTGTTGTCTGCGAAGTGCTGCGGCTTGTGATTGTGATACTCCCTGGACTTGTCTCTTATCTTTTTTGATTTGTTTCTCAGACATTATATCAACTAGATTCAATATTACATCTGGAAAAGAAATGGTGACAACATTAATCACCATATGACCTTGACCTTGACCGACATCATTTATCATTATATGAACGACTTTTCTTTCATTTTTCAGTTATTATAGTTAGATTTATCATCACATGGGCCTCGACAAAAAAAAAAAAAAAAAAAAAAAAAAAAAAAAAACGTGCCTTTGAGCATGCGCAAAATGCGGAATCAGACCATACTACGCATACACAAAGTCTTATACGGACCATTGTTATCAACCCATATATGCTTTATTGTCCAATAATTCTGTAAGCGACGCTTTGGCATTGCGCGAGCAATATGATAGTGACCTATTTTTCATTGTTCAGTTATTACAGTTAGTTTTGTGTTTCACTGAAGTTTTCCAGGGGCCACATGGAGTAATGTAATGCGACTTTGTTCTTTATAACATCTAAAAGGCAGAAACTGAAAACAAACATGAATAAGACCTGAGGTTCTTTAACGATTCAATAAATATAAATGTTTATGTTGTTCACCTTAATTTGCCAGAGACTAAATGACTTAGAGACATATGACGCAGTTATAAAACTTTTGTTTCAGCTACAATCGGGATATGAGAAGCTGATAGTCGCCATCAGTATATAACTGACCTACTTGCCATGAAAATAAAAAAATTATTACTTTACAGACAGACAAACAGACGAACAGACAGACAAATACCAACCCACAATGTATGTATCACACTGATTGGTAGTCCCATGATCATAAAAATCAGAATTCTTTTTTTGGAAAATGGGAGCTGCTTACTTTAGTTTCCATTGTTCTCTCTGCCATGGTTATTTTCCGTTTCTCTAAGTGTCATTGGTAGACTATGTTCTATAATCGTGGCGCTTCCGTGACCATTTTTATGCCAGTTTTTGTAGGCACCAAAGCAGCCGAGAGATGTACGTCAGCGGAAGTTCAAAAAGATTGTCTGGGAAGGACTGCGGCTTGTGATTGTGGCACGTACTGGACTTATCTCTTACCTTTTTTTTTTATCTGCATTCTTTTGCCAATGTAATACATGCAACAGATGTACGTAAAACCAAACAGAAACATGTTACTATACGTACAGTCATAATCGTATCCACCGTTATGTCTCAGCTCAAACAGATTTTCTTCATACGGGGTAAAATTCATGGAGCACGTGACGTTATCGTGGATGTGGTAGTTGTAGTCATAGGTGATAATTTGATGTACAAAGATGTAACTATTATTGTCTTCATTTACAGTCATTTGATCTGGCAGGCTAATAAATCTGATAGGCTGAAAAAATACAATGAGACGAGTTCATTAATTCTAATTGCTATTCATAAGCTAGGAGTTAAGTACTATGCGAAAGTATATTAAAGATCCGGTAAAACTCTGTTTTGGTCTATAAACAATTCCGTTGTGGTTTTTAATATACTTAAAGCTAGATATTTCTGTGCATCTATTTTGTCTGAATAATGTATGTTTTTTCCCACGCTTTGTATAATAAATATTTTTAGAAACAAAGAACACACCAAAACAAAAATTGGAGATTCGGTTTTATTAAATCTCTCCATATGCAACAAAATAGTTTGTAAGGCTGCATACGCCCCCGCCCCCATCCCCGACCCTAGCACCGGCTAATGCGGCATTTGATTTTCCGAGTAACCGAAAGGGGCCCAATGGTTCCAAAGAAAATGACAAATAACATAATCTGCAATATGATGAAGTACGGGGAGACGTTTTACGGCCGCTATACGGCACTTTACACCAACTGCAGTGAAGTAAAACAATCTAAAAGGTTTCCTTTCAAAACGAAAAACACTGCTGCATTAGATGATTAAAGATAAATTTTTCGATTTGATAGAACAAAACAAACCTTTTTAGAAGAACAAAAAGCCTCTTCTCTATCTTCGTTGTAATGAGAAACATGCTTTTCGCACTTTTTAGGATCACAAAAATTATACTATGTTGCCTTTGCTAAAGTTGTAAGGTGATTCGTGTCTCCTTGATGATAGCTTTATTCGTTTAGGTTTTAAATTTTGTTGCTAAATTACTTTTAGCTGTCCATTTCTCTCACGAACATCAGACCCGCATTACTGAATCGTTCAATTCAACGGCTCGATACTTAGGATGACTTGATCATTTGGCCCATTCTGGTACTTCATTACTGCTTATCAAGAGTCTCAATAAAACATAGACTCCCATTTTCTAATCCGTAGTGTGTTCTTTGATTCCAAAGTTACTCTTTTTGACGTTAATTTTACTACACTGCAGTTCGTGTTAGTGCCACGTGGCGGCGGTAGAACGTCTCCCCGTACATCACCATAGTGAAAATCATATTTCATTTCCTTTCGGATCACTGAGCGAGTTGTGGCATATTAATATGTGAAAATGTAGTTTTGCTCATGTATACGCTAGATGTCGTAAGCAGTGTTGCAAACTTCTTTGACAATATGTTTTTGGCTTGGCCCGCCGTGATTTAACTGTTGGTTTTCATTTACTCTTGCATGCAGTAGAATCGGTCATGGGTGTTCGTCTTTGTTTATTATAGTGATTGATTTGTTTTTTGTGTTTTAGCTTTGATGCATTGACTGAATTAGGAGCCTTTATGCGAACCGAACCAAATTTTTTATGAATTTCTGTATTAAGAGTAGCATCGGGACCCAGGGTGAAGTTGCTTGGCTGTAAAAGTGCTTTAATCCCCCCCCCACACCCCCTCCTCAACCCGGTAGTTTGCTCTGGTGACAGTTCTGGGCGGTGGTCCCGGAGTTGGTCTTACTTTTGTTGCTTTGTGGTTTATTCTACGAGGCGATTTGTTTTATGTCTTACATTGTGTTGTTTTGTTCTTGTGTTTTTAGCATTGCGATTACCTCGCTTGGGGAAGAGAGAGTTAATCTTAGTGCATTTCGTACGTTTGTTCGATTTGAGCTTGCTTGGTTTTGCTGTCTGAAATCCTCTTCCTCTTGGCGTCTGGGAAGAGCTGTGGTTTGTGATGTGGCACTCCCTAGACTTTTCTCTTATCTTTTTTTCCATTACTGCTTATGAAGATTCTACAAAAAGCGAGACTCCTCTTTTCTAATCCGTAGTGAGTTCTTTGATTCCAAAGTAAATTTTTTGACGTTTATTTTACTACACTGCAGCTGGTACTAGTGTCGTGTGGCGGCGGTCAAACGCCTCACCGCACATCACCATAGTAAAAATTTTATTTCATTTCCTTTCGGATCACTGGACCAGTTGTATGTGAAATATGGAGCTCTTCTCATGTACGCTAGAGGGCGTAAGCAGTGTTGCAAACTTCATTACTACTTATGAAGAGTCTCAATAAAACCAAGACTCCCATTTTCTAATCCGTAGCGTGATCTTTGTTTTCAAAGTCAATCTTTTTTGACGACCATTTTACTAAATATTTATAATGAATAGTTTGAACTAATGTTTGAAAGCATTTATCCAAACTACAGTTGAAAAAAAAAAACCCAAAAAAAAAACAACTAATCCCTCTGACACCGACCATTTGTTTCTGGATTTAAATTTATTAGCCTCGAATGACATAGTCTCTACTAAACTTTATAAAAAACAAAACAAAAAAAAAAAAAAAAAAAAAAAAAAAACGGGACAACTTTGACTTTGATATTGTAACCTTTTCATTTTGGGATGGCGATGGTCCTCATGGCAGATCCTATAGTGTACGTACTCTGTTAGTATGTTTTGCCAGAGCAAGTAAGTAATCTTAATAGAAATAAATTTTAACTGCTAAACTTTTGAAGCAGGGGTACCGTTATCATAAACGACGTAAAATGTATTCTACGGTTTATCTAAGTTTAACGTTTGAAAACATAAAAGGTAAGAGAAAAGTCCAAGGAGTGCCACAATCACAAACCGCTGCCTTTCCCAAACACCAAGAGGAAGAGGAAACAGACAAAACCAACCAAGAGCAAATTGAACAAACGTACGAATAGCACTAAGATTAGCTCTCTTTTCCCCAAGCGAGGTAATCACAGTGCTCGCAGAATAAACCACAAAGCAACAAAGAGTAAGACCAATAACAGGACCACCGCCTTATAATGGTCAGTAGAATAAAAATATACGGCCAGCTAGCTTCACTCTTAATACAGAAATACATAAAAAAAAATCGGTTCGCATAAAGTCTCCCAACTCAGTCAATGCATAAGAGTGAAAACATAAAAATCAAATTCATCACTATGATAAACAAAGACGAGTAATCATGAGCAATTCTACTGTGTGGCAGAGTAAATGAAAGTAGTTTCGATCATGGTACCAAAGCCGTAATCAAAAACTAAACCACGGCGGGCCAAGCCAAAGACAAATCGTCAAGCCCCAATCCACTGGTTAAAGTTTTACGAAGAGGCCGTCATGAGTCTGATGTCCGAACCGCCAATTAAAGAATGAAGCATTGCCACCAACAATGTTTGGATTAATAACGACGCAGCTAGTCTGCCGCATAATATCCAGGCTATAGCCATTTTTTATAACGGCCAATTAATTTTCTGAATTGCTCCGAAAAGTTAATTATCAGGACTTCATGGAGCGTGAAAAAATGCTCACTACAAAGTTGTTGAACCAGGGGTATCAAAAATCCAAACTGGAAGCAACACTAAAGAAGTTCTATGGGAGATATCATAATCTGGTCAATCCCTACAATGTGGCAGTTTCCAGAATTGTTTCTGATGTTTTTGCCACTGACGCGCCATAAGTAGACTTCCAAAATCCCAGACATACGCTTCTACCGATATTTCCTTCGTTCAGGCGTATGGGCATGGTGGGCGAAGCTTGCTTACCAAGTAATGCTTACTATCCGCGGACGCCTGATTACACCCTTTACTCTGGGGTCCATGTCTGTTGGTCTGAACAATCCGATTCGTCATTTGTTTACGGATTTATGAGTTTGGATTATGGCTTAGGTACCATAACCGCAACTACTTTATTCAACTGGAGTTCAGTTGGGGACATTTGGTCAAAGTAAATATTAGCAATATTTAATAAATCATCACGGTACCTTGAAGTGGAATTGAAAGCCTCAATAATGTCAGCCTCATTTTCCCGTGAAAGAGATTTCATGAAATCCCTTTCATAACCAAAAAGGAAACAAATCTGCGACAAGAGGAGCACAATTAGTTCCCATCGGAATACAAATAGTTTGCCTATAAAGTTTAGTTACTCATATAATAAAATTGTTATTTAAAAGATAAACAAAGGCATCACAGACTTTTTAGAAGACAATAACTTATAATTCTTGTATACATCAGAAGTGAAAATACTTCTTCAAGAAGGTTTGCTCGAACCTGAAATTGATGGCGACGTTGTCTAAAAATTCAAAAAGAATGTTGGCAAAACTGATTTTAGTACAATTTAATAAGATTGTCACTCGCTACAATAAAATAGGTTACAGCATGGACATTCAACGTAAAATTGCATGCATGATTGTCCACCAAATCGTGGTTGATAACTTTGTTTCCCTCTTTAATTGCACGACAGTAAGTTTCAGACTGAATTACGGCTGCCTCCTCAATCTCTTAGGATAGTAAGCACCTGATAACCAATGTCTGTGATCGGACTCGTCGTGGTGCTGTTTGTGGTTTTCTTGTACTCTAGCTTCAGATCACCATTTAGCCTGTTATTTGTTTCATCACAGAGTTTTTTTGTTGTTTTTTTAATATACGTGTTTTACTCTGGTGTTTAACAGACGAGGTAGACAATGTCATGTCTCTTTTATCTTGAATATGATTTATATGTACATAAACATGAAAAACACTAACAGAACTTTGTTTTGACTGTTATTATAAGTTTAAATTATTTTGCAGTTGTAACTAGAGTAATAATTATGATGTTTGTGTTACTTTTATTAAGAGAGTAAGTGCACTTCAGCTTTCAAGTTAGAAATTACGATAATCGCGTTTGATGATAGTGACTAGGGTAAATTTGACTTTAATGTTTATAATTCGAACTGTTTACAGAAAAATTATAAAATTAAAAATTATACCAAAATCAAATTTGTTTTTTATTATTATTTCCGCTGGTATACTTAGTGTTTGGTTAGAACTGCTGAGCTCATTTCCATTCAACTGAAAACAAAATGTTGTTTTGAGTCTTGCTTTGTGTTATTTTGTTATTGTATTTTTGGGCATTTTAGCTTTGCGATGCTTGGAGAATCTTATCTTAGTGCTTTTTGTACGTTCGATTTGCGCTTGTTTGCTTTTGTCTGTTTCCTCTTCCTCTTGGTATCGTGGATGGGCTGCGGCTTGTGACTGTGGCACTCCCTGGACTTCTCTATAACTTTTTTTCTTTTTTGTTCAAGCTAGAGCTAGGTTGCATAAACAGTTTTTCATGTGCATTGCAGACGCAATACAAGCAAGTTACTCTGGCACACAGTAGAAATAACCGTGCATACTCGTCTTTGTTTATCGTAATGATTATTTTTTTTGTTTTGTTTTCGCTTTAATGCTTTGACTGACTTGGGTTCCGAACCGATATATATTTTTTTCTATATTAAGAGTAGCATCGGGACCCAGGGTGAAGGATGAAGTTTGCCAACTATAATAATACTTTAACCCCCCGCCACCCTCTCACACACACACACACGACGGTTCATTCTACTGGCCGTTCTAAGTCGCTGGTCCCGCTGTTAGTCTTGCCCTTTGTTGCTTTGTGATTTATTCTACGAGGCGATTCGTTTTAACTCTTGCCTCGTATTATTTTGTTCTTGTGTTTCTCAGTCCTTTTAACATTGCGGTTACTTCGCTTGGGGAGCAGAGGGCTAACCTTAGTGCTTTAAGTACGTTTCGATTCGCGCTGATTTGGTTTTGTTTGTTTGCTCCTTCTCTTGGTGTCTGGGAAGAGCTTACGCTTCTGATTGTGGCACTCCCTGGACTTTTCTCTTACCTTTTTGCTGCTTTTTACGTTTATATTTATTTGTGTTTTCGTTTCATGGGATTCCTATTTTCAATGAAATATAAAAGTTTGCGTTTGGAAAAAAAAAAACGAAAATCGGCGACTCAGTGAAACGTAGTATTTTATATACAGCGAAAGTCACTAGCGCTCGTTTAAAATTAATAAAGAAAAATATATGATTTTCACTATGGGAAGTACGGCCTAATGTTTCACTGCCGCTACACGATGCCTAACACCAGCTGCAGTGAAGTAAAAATTAAAAATAAAAAAATGCCTTTGTAAACTAAAACACACACAAAAGAACAAACGTCAAAACTCGGATTTATATACAAATTTGTATTGCGTTCTTTACATTTGTTTGAGAATGTATAATTACTAATTACAGACTACTCTGCTAATCCCAAAATAATGTTTCGTGAACACACTCATACACAAGCAGTACGATCACCATATTCTGGTGCATAAATAAAAACAAACAACATCAACAAAAAATGCCGTATACAAAATCAGCAAGTAGTTAGCGCGTCCGTGCAGTCCGAATAGCATAGATCGTTTCGGAAACACATTAATTGGACAAAACTTTAAGTGAAAATATAAGAGAGAAACTTGGATACAAGTCTCATTATTCAGATATCATGAGCAGTTTTGTTGGATTTTCGGGCTTTCTACGACATTTATTCCTATGTGGCAATGTGTTGGTATATGCTATATTTGGTCAGACCTAGAATTACAAATACAATTGCCCAGTTTTCAAACCAAGTCTGACCTAGATTTACAAATACAATTACCCAGTTTTTAAACCATATTCTGAACCTCAATTGGCAAGTTGTAGATCGGTCACAAGACTCGGAGTTGTGGACTCTTACAGTGATGTTATAATCTCGATATGGCCAGGACGGCCACACAGTTATATTCATATACGGTCGCAGGATTCCTGAAATTTAGAACAAATTGTATAAGTGAAACAAGTAAATATGTGTACCCTACTTGGAACTAGGATTCGACGAATTCTGTTTATGGTATCTAACAGTTTTGTTATAGGCCGTTCCAAGCCGGTATCTGTTTTTCTTTTTTTATAATTTTTTTAATCCGCTCAGCCCGAGCAAGAAGGCCAATACACACTAAAGTATAGCTGGTTCTGTGCTTGGAAGGCTATTATCCTGCAAATCGGTGAAGGGTAATTAATACACTTGAAGGGAAACATTCTTATCAAAATTGATTCAATTCCTTCTGAAAAGAGGTCTACTCTAAAACGAAATAACTTCCTCCCTTAATAGTAGATCCCTTTTCAGAAGATTATTGGTGTTATTACGAAAACACGCTTATATAATGTTGACCCCCTTAAGCCTAACTTTTATACAGTAAAGCTGGGGTTTACAGGGGTAAACATATTTTTTTCTTTTTCCTGCTCAAAAAGATAGCTTGTGGGTACGCCTTGCCGAGGCGCTTCTAACGAGTATCCACAATCTATGTTTAGCAGAAATGTAAAAATATATCAGTTTTTATCTGAATTTTTTTTCAGTTCTAGGAGGTGAAATTATCTATATATTAAATACGCGTGTTTTCGTACTGACATGAAACCAACAAGCAACTCACGTGTTGTCTCTATTGTCAACAATGGTAGATATCTACCAAGTGTGTTCATTCACCTGAAGGTTTGTTCGGGCTTCGCTATTCATAAAAATATAAAACAGTCAAACATAAGCTCGACTAAGTAAGCTATTGGACCATAGATTTTTTTGTTTTGTTTTGGTTTCTTTTCTTTTTTTGCTTTGTGGTTTATTCTACGAGGCGATTTGTTTTAAGTTTTGCCTGGTATTATTTTGTTCTTGTGTTTTTCTGTCCTTTGAGCTTTGCAATTACCTCGTTTAGGGTGCCGGCCTCGGTGGCTCAGTTGGATGCGCCGTCCGACTGGAGACCAGGAGGTCGCGGGTTCAACCCCCGCCGAGATCGGCAACATTCTTTCGTGGAGATTGATCATGAAATATTTTCTACGGTCATTCTCTCCCTTCCGCTGATTCAAGAAGGGCAGTTGTCAGTTTCTGGCGAAAGAATGTGCACAATACTGGTTAACCGCTTAGAGGACTAAGCCTGCCCAGTAAACGTGTGGTTAAGTAAACTGACCGCGCTCGACATGACCCCATTGGGTTGACTGGGCCGTAAAACCTCAACACACACACACACACCTCGCTTAGGGAAGAGAGAGCTAATGTTAGTGCTTTTCGTACGTTTGTTTGATTAGCGGTTGTTTGGTTTTGTTTGTTTCCTCTTCCTTTTGGTGTCTACCATTTTTGTATGTCCCAATTATATATCCATGTTAATTAGGTGAGAATCCGAACGGTGGTTCACAAGATATCGTGCAGACAGAAAAATGGGACACAGACGCCAATGACGACACTGACGCCGACCCTAATGTCGACGCCAACAGGATCCGCACCAACATCTATATGTCTTCCTAGGTGTTGGGCATATTTAACTGACCTCTGAATATCGAACAACGTACCAGAATTATAATCCAATTCAGCCTCGGATAGATCCGTGTAGTCCATTGTCCAGGTAAGGTTCTGCCAAAAATGTCTAAAGTCCAAAGGAAAGTGGTACGTTGGATCAGGATACATCATGTTAAATAGCATCTCCCCTACTGGATGTGTATCCCAAAAGTCCCAGTACTCCTGGTCGTAACACGTGGGTATCTCGTAGCATGCAGCTGAAAAATGTATCTGAGCCTGAACAAACCAAGAAAGCAATATAGAGAAACAGGCAACTGCAGTCAGAGAAGACACAAATCAGTCTACGCAATGTGTAATATTAATAATAGCAAATGACAAACGTGTACATAAGTATGCTTTCATATATGCAAATAGGTTTTATATATGTAATTCGTCAAACGATTTATCTGCGTTACTAACTTACAATCCTGGCCAAATCTGCATGATCTCAAACGCTCGAGCCAAACGGGCAAACAAAGCTAAAATTCGCCTTCAAACGTGGATTAAGAACACAGATATTATAAGCATTTACGTTTGTAAAGCTAGGCAATGAAACCCGTCTCAGGAAATCTGTGAATCGTGAGTGTAGCATTTCCTGGGTACATTTACTTACATATTTGGTACCAAGGAAATGCCAGAATCAAGAAGCACAGCCTTCACGAGTCAGTAAAATGAATGATGAGAAAGAATCAATTTCAAAACAAACGCACATATGAAACCACCGATGTGCGGACAAAGGCGAATTGATTGCAATAGAGCTGCAAGCATTAATTTTTATACCTGTTGCCTTTTGATAAACATGTCACAGTCAATTACCACCATAAACACAACGACCTATCTGCCTCGCTCTGTGACGTCATACGTCAACACAGCATGCTAGTAACATAAACACAATGAGTTCAAAACTATTCGTGCGAGGTCAAGATTGTTAACTGGTATGTACCGAGAAACAGAGGTCATCAAAAATGTATATGAGTTTTTCTCCTGTATTCTGATAGTCCAAATTTTATTGGCAACTATATAACTTAAGGAACATGTAATTACCGCAGGAAAACTAATATATTGTTCTACTGTTTAAAGGCAGCTTGAGAAAAATATCTCTGACATCACAGTCTTTGTACTTGTTTTCTAAACAGTTTATTTGTCTTCTCCCTTCAAATACTACACAGGTAGATACATTTACCACTTTAACCAGAGTCCTGCCTAGAACTGAGATGACCTCGTCGGAGAAGAGGGAGCTGGCTGCGCTTCGTTTCGTTGATCTGTATCATATACGCTGTTTGAATTTTCATCACTCTTTCTCTTGGTATCATTTAGTAGGCTATGATCTATGATTGTGACTTACAGTCGACTCGTAATCTCGAATTCCAAGGGACTCACTGAAACACTTCGAGATATCCGTACCTCGACATATCAGAGTTGAGAGAGTGAGGAAAACAATAAATTGAACAACCACATTTAACAAATGAACATGTAATTTAACTCCTGAAGTTAGAAATATATATATATATATATATATATATATATATATATATATATATATATATATATATATATATATATATATATATATATATATATATATATATATATATAAAATAATGTGGAAAAGAGGAGAAATTGCTCCTTAGGAGCAATTTCTGTTCTCCACATTATTTTATTACCTGTTGTCATAGTTTCATGTTAAAACAGGGACCAGATGTTCACTTCGAGATAAGCGGTAATTCGAAAGAAGCGATTTCGAAATAACGAGGTTCGACTGCAATTCGAAATGATGCGCAACGTAAGAAAACGGCCGATATACCATTTTGAGGTCCAAATTAGCATGCGCACTCGTGCAGTCTGATCTCTTCGTTGACATAGACTACACTACCCATTAATTCCGTAAGCGAACAATGAAGGCCATGATCAGGCTGTGCAGGCTGCTGTAAGCCTGCGTTGTCTGCAAATTCCAGAAGGGACCGTTTTGTGAGTTGCGCATGATATGTTCTGACACAAATTTCGTACCGTATTTACCATAATTATTTAGACAGACAGGCCTGTGCAAAGAGCATGGACACAATTAAACGCTGTTAAGCTCTATCATGGTAGGACCGATTTGTCTCTCGTCCAGCAATTTTTAAACATGTCTCAACCAGTAGTCAAATAGATGAGATCAATATTTTGGAAATACAAGGTAAAGAGATAGGTGTCCGTATAATTAGGGTAAATACAGTAATCACAGTATTATCGGAACATGCATGTTTGCATTGAATATATTTTAACATATTGCTAGAAAAGACGGCATCTGCATACGCTGACCATTGCACATGCTAGCAACGAGGATATACATCGTTCGTGTGTAAAACAAGAGAAGTTTTCGTGATTTAGATTTTGTCAATCGCACGACGTCGGGTCGGTCCTCAGAATAAATGACGGCTCCTTTCTCAATCTATTTAAGATAGCGAGCGCCTGACTATTAATATCTGTGATCGGACCCATCGTGGTCTTGTTTGTGGTTTTCTTGTGTTCTGGTTTTAGAGCGCCATTGAGTCTTTTACCCTGTTTCATCACTGTGTTGGGATTATATGTGTTTCACTGTGACACTTTACAGCTGAGAAAGAGGAAACATATGCGGACCAAACACATATTGTTGGGTTTCGAGCTAGTACAATTTTTTTTTCTGCTGGCCTTTCCATGGCAGTTGCGATTGGGGTTCTTCTAAGTAACTGCGTCTATGGTTTTATGTGCGACTTTACTTTGTCACTGTTGGCGCTGTACTTCGTGGATGTGGCATGTTCTGGATACTTAGGTTTTATTCATACCTTCTAAATACCTCGATTTAATGCAGATATTTAACTGTTATGATACTTACTAAGATTGATGGTTACTGTCATGCAGATTTTATCATCCCTTCTGTCCGCTATACAAAATTCAATATCACGAAACACAAACGAGTATTCCTTGCTAAGATCCACTTTCACGTATACATAACCAGTTTCTGTGAATAGAATATAAAATAAATGTGAAAGTTTGATATTCAAACAGAAAACAAGGGAAATTGACTTATAATTATGTTTGTGATATGTGTTCCATTACGCTGTTTTACCGATGAGGTAGAGGAACATAAGCGGACTGAAAATATGTTTGTAATTTGGAGCCCCGTCAGATTTAAGGGCGAGACTTTACGCGAGTAGAACCTGGTTGTGTTCGGAAGTGCAAATCACTAGCCGGTGTTTTATCCTGGATCACTGCTCCTGTTGGCGCTTGCCATTCGGTACAGGGAAAACGTTCTCTACCACTTTGCACTACTGAAAGTTGCCCTGGTTAAAGCCCCTACTCTGTATTTTTTCTACTGGCCATTGCAAGATGTTTTTTTTTCTATTGCAGGTCTTCTCTGTCTATGCGTCGGTGCCTTATATATGGCATTTGTATATTCATTATCTCTCCAGCGTTCGGTGCCTAGGAATAATTGTGTTATTTCCTAGGTGTCTTTATAAATGTTATTCGCAGTCCGCATATACAGGCTTCAGTGAAATAATATACTATTTTCTGTCTGTTTTATTTTTTCCTATATGTCCAAAGAAACACTCTTTTAAATTACGTTGGAGTGTGAGCTATCCACAGAGTACAAGACTAGCGACGAGTGAGCAGGCAAACTGGACCGGTAGAACAATTTAAATAACTCTGGTGCACATTGCAGGAGATAACTGTACTCTAAACCCAGCCTAAAATATCGAATTTGAAGCAGTGCCATAACTGGGTGAACCGTATTTTTATGTATTTCTATATTAAGAGTAGCATCGGGACCCAGGGTGAAGTTTGCTAGCTGTAAAAGTGCTTTAACATCCCCGCCCCTCGGTGGTTTACTTTAATGACCATTCTAAGGCGGTGGTCCAGCTGTTGGTCTTTCTCTATGTTGCTTTGTGGTTTATTCTACGAGGTGATTTGTTTTATGTCTTACCTTGTGTTATTTTGTTGTATTTTCAGTCCTTTTATCATTGGGATTACCTCGCTTGGGGAAAAAAGAGCTATTCTTAGTTCTTTTCGTACGTTTGTTTGATTTGCGCTTGTTTCCTCTTCCTCTTGGTGTCTGGGAAAGGCTGCGATTTGTGTTTGTGGCACTCCCTGTATCTTTAACTTACCTTTTTTACTAATCCCCTTCTTTCACAATATGCAATCAAAACGAGTAAATGTGGTTTAAATCCCTCTAAACCGCAGTAGATTTATTACTGGTAATTTCAAATCAGTTCTTCTGTTGTAGTTTGTTTTTGTTCAAGCGCTAACGTTTTCATGTGGGATGTTTGTCATGTCATTAACGTCCCTTATTTTTCATTCTTATTGTCATGCCATTTACGTTCCTGATCTTTCATTCTTATTATACTTCATTGAGGCGGTGTTTCATGAAAATGGTTATTCTTCGGTATTTTTATTTACATTCAAAGGTTGTTCAGTGTTTATGCCCATTATGCAACTAATCCTTTCTGTGTCATCTCAGACGGCTCTTGTGGATTACATATGATATGAATGTATATCGAATGTGGTGTATTTTCTCAAACAAGCAACCAGTTAGAGAAAATAGACACATAGGTAGATTTAACTTTGCAAATAATGATGCATGTAGCTCAGACATGAAGGTTAACCTATGCCTATGCGTCTAATGAATATATCTCTATTGAATATTATCAGCTTGAGCATTTAACGGTGTTTTTATAAAAAAAAAAAGGTAAGAGAAAAGTCCAGAGAGTGCCACAATGACAAGCCGCAGCCCATTCCATACGCAAAAAAGAAGAGGAAACGAATAAAACCAAACAAGCACAAAAACAAACGTATGAAAAGCACTAAGATTAACTTTTTTTCTTTTCCCCAGTTGAGATAATTGCAATGCTAAAATGACAGAAAAATGCAATTTCAGTGTCAACTTTCTGTTACCTCCGTAATGCACAAAAGCAATGAAGATTTTTATTCCTGTCATATTGATTATATAGGTGCCTGTATTGGACTGTCGCAAATGTCTTGGAAATATTTTTTACAAGGAATGACTCTTGAGAGCAATGAACATAATCCCAAATTTACAAACAAATGACATTTCAAGTTTTAGTTTTCTTAGCCAGACTAGTTACAGCTTGCTGTCGATAATTCAGATTCCTCATCAGTGGCATTCAAATACATTAAAAATATCCAAGCATTAGATCAATTATCACTTACCAGAAAATATAAAATACGTTACAGTGAGGTACGGAAAAATGCTTTACAGCCACCAGGAGGCACTAAGAACAGCTTTAGTATAATAAATTCTAATTGGTTGCCTTTGGAAACAAAAAACATACAACAGCACAAATATCGAAAACTCGATTTAATTAAGTCCCTTCATATATAGCATTATTATTTGCGAGCCTGCACACGCCTCCTAACACCGGGTTTAAGCTTTGGGCTTTTTTTTCATAGTAACCAGAATGAGCTCACACAAACGATACAAACCAAATTTTAATCTACACTACTGTAAATGACCGTTTTACGGCCGATACACGGCCTTTAATACCAGCTGCACTGTAGTAAAATAAATTCTAAAAGAGCGAAGAATAAACAAAAAATGCGTGAAAGAACGAAAATCGGAGACTCGGATAAACTGAGTACTTCATAAACAGCACTGTAGTTTGCAAGGCTGCATACGCCTCAAATCTCGCCCAGACCCTACCCCGACCCCCTCCCTCCTGACCCATCTACCCATCCACCCTACCACTGGTTTGAGCCGTATTTGATTTTCAAAGATTTTTAAAAAAAGGTAAGAGAAAAGTCCAGGGAGTGCCACAATCACAAACCGCAGCCCTTCCCAGACCCCAAGAGGAAGAGGAAACCGACCAATCTAAACAAGCACAAACCAAACAAACGTACGAAAAGCACTAAGATTAGCTCTCTCTTCCCCAAGCGAGGTAATCGCAATACTAAAAGGACTGAAAAACACAAGAAGCCTTAGTTAAAGTACGACTGTTGCTGGCATTCATTATACCTCCATTAAGGTAGAAGAGCCTGTCGTTTTTTCTCGAGATGTTAGCATAATCCCAGGGTATGAATCGACTGTCGTTTGTCACGGTATATCGAATAAAGTCGTTGTCAACCCAATAGTCTGGATTTTCTGTTATTAATCGTGTAACATAAGTATCTGTAGTGTGAGATTCTTTGTTGATGTAGACATAAGTAGGAGCTGAAATGATAATGACAAAAATATATGTGAATATCAAACAGCTCACTGTTGTAGACAGTTCACTAAGTACAAAAAACTGTTATTTTGTTGATTTGTTTGTGTTGAGGTTTTACGGCCCACACATTTAATGAGCAGACTGTCCTCTAAGGGGTTTACCAGTATTGTACACATTCTGTCGCCAGAAACTGACAAATGCCCTTCTTGAATCAGCGGTAGGGAGAAATGACCTTAGAAAACATTTCATTATCAAATCTCCACGAAAGAATGTTGTCGACCTGGCTCGTTGAATACCCGCAAAATAGTTAGAAATAAACCCTTACTTCGACTGAAAAATTATGTGCAGCAGAAGTAAGGGCGATGTTTGGCGCCAGTAAAACCAGGTTTAATCGCCCCAAGAACTGTGCTATTAACCATTTCAAGGTAGTATTTCTGTTTCAATTTCTCTCGTTTGTTCGTTCTGTTTTCGATGAAATGCCGGTTTTATTCGTTTTATATTATTCAACAATTCGCCCTCCCTTGGAAGAGCTGAATTCCCTAAATGCGTGTAAGTTTGTTAAAGTTTTCTAGTAGTCCTACTGACTGTTCCAAGGCGGTTCCTCTGTTGCAGTTCTTCTTTGTGAGTCTGTGATTTCATATATGGCGCTTGTTTTGTCATTATTTGTTCTTAATCTCTCCTTCTGTTGATGCCTCAGAAGAGCTGTGCTTTGTGATTGAGATGCTACCTGGGTATCATAACAATAAAAACACGCCTATTCAAATACATTAAAATTCATCACAAAAAAAAGAAAAAAAAAAGAAAGTTTTCAAATAACAATTCTGAAATGTGTCATATTTCAGCTCAAAACATAGAACATAGATTGTGGCCACTCGTTAGAACCGCATTGCCAAGGCGGTTCTAACGAGTACTCACAAGAGAAATAAGAAAAATCATGTTTACCTCTGTAAATTCCAGTTTTAATTATATAAAAGTGGTGTTTAAGGGGGTCAGTATGATATAGGCATGTTTTCGTGATGCTTTTGTTTTCATTAAAGCCCTCTGTATTTAGTTTTACTACAATCTGCATAATGCATGTTATTGCCATTACAAAACTAGATCTAGAAAAGAAATACAAATATACCAATGGTCGACACGGAGAGAACAAAAATTCCTACGCACCGACAGACAGGATACAGAGAAGGAGTTGGAAACATAAAGCGAAAGCGCAAAACGATATCATTGAATAAATTCTGTAAACAAGGAACACACCACAGAAAGGATGGACTTGGTTTTATTGCTTCTGGTCATGAACAGTACTGTCATATGCATTGCTTTTACAAACTCTAGCAACGGCTTAAGCAGAGGATGCCAAATATGCAATGGAAATATATAACAATAAAAAAAAGAAAAAGTAAAACTATGATCGGCTTTTGGACTAAAAAGTTATTAACGTATCCGCGCTATATCGAAGTGCGAGGCAATATTGTACGATCCAGCAGGTACACAATGTTAACAACGTCAATTCAACGCTTATTCAAAACGTCAAGAGGTTGAATCAACGTTAAATCGACATTGTTTCAATGTTATCTGTCCACTGCGTCATTGGTACAAGTACTTAATGACAGATAGAGCGACTATAAAATATAACAAAGTAGGATCGTTTAAAATGCCGAACAAATAAAAACAAAACTACATAAAATAGCGCACTCCGTTTCGTTGAGACTGCTCATTTGGAATAATGAAATCAGGCAACGTCATTTCTACATGTAATCAATGGGCTAAATGGCTCCAAAGGTAAAAAAATATGATACACGGAAACCACCATACTATGAAAGCACAGCCCTTCCGAGGCACTAAAGAAGGAGGAATAAATAAGGACAATACAAACGCCACATTTGAAACCACAGACGCACAAACAAAGAAGAACTGCAACAGAGGAACCTCATTAGACCACTCAGTAAGAAAACTACTTGGGGCTTAAACTAGATTTTCTCCACCGAAACCTCGCTCTTAATACTCATTACGAAAACACGCCTATTCAAATATATCGAAAATTTCACGTCGTGGCGGTTCTAACGAGTACCCACAATCTATATTTTTAGCAGAAATAAGAAAAATAATGTATACCCCCTGTAAACCGCAGTTTTACTGTGTAAAAGTGGAATTTTAGGGGGTCAAAATTATATAGGTATGTTTTTCGTGATGTGATGATAAAACTCAATATTATCAGCACTATGAAGAAGTAAGGAGCGACGTTTTAAGAACTCTACACAAGCGATTAGCGACAGCAAAAGCAATCACAAAATATGACAAAGTAGGTATCCATTGGAAATACCGACTAAACCCTCAAAGCATTAAATATCAGCCTGTTTGATTGTGTGTATTCCTGTTTATTAGAAATTATGAACGTATGCAACATCCCTAAAGCTGTCTAGCAAGTAGGAAATGCTGCGTCCTTGCGCTAATATAAACCACACTAAGGTTTGTATGGGCTGACGTCTTATATCTATGACAAAACAGCAACTTTTGTAAAGAGAAGTCAAAACAAACAAACAATTAAGAACAGCAGAAGCAGTGCCTTGGGCCAGTCAACAGAAACTCTTTTGGCGACAGAGTTTAAGATTTTATCCTTTTGTATACTAAATTCTTAAACGTCAATACCAAAGATGGTATCCTAAATATTTGGAACACCTTCAGTCCCGAACATATTAGTCCTAAATCTTAAACACGTCTATTTGGCTGCATGTTGAAACGTCTTTAAATTCAGAATGTGTGACAGATATTGCTTACCGTATCTTGTCTGATTTGTGTCTAGATTGTCTTCTCAGACCTGTCTATACCAATAAGTGATTAGACAACGCTGAAAATGATACCCAAAGGCTAAGCCTTCCTCATATTGACACTGATCAGTGGCGCAGTTGTTGTTACATTATTGTCAGATACTTAGTATAGTTGCAACTAAATAAACACTTTATGCAGAGAAGCATACACGTACAATTAGTATCAAATCCATATGCTCATAATAGGAAACTACTGTAAGGCTGGAACGATTAATCGGATAATCGATTAACTGATCGATAAATTCCACAAAAAATGACTATCATTAGATTTGCTAATAATCGATCATTTGATTTCTGTGTTTGTTACTATACGGTATGTACCCTTAATATTCAGATATCTCAACTCCTTACCATACTTTATCTAAAATTAGAAAAAGTCTAATTTACTACCCACTGTTGTGTTTAGTAAAGGTGTGTGAGTGGCAAGGAGTGTAGACCCTGGTGGGACGCCCCAATAACGGCGTTTCATGTGGGTCTACACTGTTTGCTCAGGCCTGTCTGACAAAATATATTCAATAAAGTATAACACATGAATGGGTCATGCTCAAATAGGTAAAATTTAGATCAAATCTTCAGCGATTACTAATAAATTATCAATCACAATGGCATGACTGATAATCGATTATCTTTTCAGCCCTGATTAGCTAGCCTTTAAAACTGGTAACATTTGTTTGCCTTTATATAAGGTAGTTACTCCCAAGTAAACAACAGAACGAATCGCTTCCAAAATTAGTATGACTGGAAATAAACAATTTATTTCTGCATTGCGCATTTTGCCTGGGACCCCGCATTATGACAAAAAATAAGACCCGTGGCCTGGTATCAGTGTAACAGAACAGTATGTACGCCATATCACTGTTTCTGGAGCGTGCTATTGCAATGAGGTGAACTTGCATCAGTTCTCACATTTACATTCAGGTACGACATGACAGAAATAAAAGCAAACAAGATTGTCTTTGGAAACGAACAACATATTACAGATAGAAAAGGGGAGTCTCGGTTTTATTGAGACTCTTAATACACAGTAATGAAGTTTGAAATACTGCTCACACCATCTAGCGTATTCATGAACAGACCTCCTTTTTCAAAGATAGAGCGACTACAAAACAGTGATCCCAAAGGAAATTAAAAATATAATCTTCACTATGGTAAAGTACGGGGAGACGTTTTACGGCCGCCACTTGGCAATAACACCTGCTGTTGCCTATTGGCAGTAATGATAAAAAAACACAATTATGAAGCAAAAGCTCAAGGCATCGACAGAAGAAGAGGAGATGAAGAAACAACAATGACAAATAAAAAGAACAGTTTCAACAACAGACATACAAACAAAAGGAATGGCTGCAGAGAAACCGCTTGGAAGGGTAAGAGAAATATATTGGGGAAGTGTTGAAACTAGTTTACTCGATCGAAACTAGTAATTCTTGTGCATCTCCAAATTACAAGTATGTGTTCGGTCCACCGAAGGTCCTCTACCTCCTCATCATTCCTCAGTAAAACACTAATACTTAAAAAAAACTGTAAAGACATCAATAGTCAGGAACAAGTCTATTCCCAAACTAACATCCCAGTAAGCATTCTATATATAAATCTATCAGCTACCCTGACGGACCGATGTAGAATGCTAGCTGTGATACCATAATTATTGTTACAGCAATCTACCTTATATTTTTGCAGTCTGGCTTTAAGTAAACCTGCATGCCACTGTCTCTTTGTTCAATACTACAAATTTCAACAAAATGTTTCATCTTTGGACTGTGCAATATTAGTATAACAGAATAACAATGTTTTAACCATTTTACTTTGGTATCGAAAGCAGTAGAGATATTACCAGCTTGATAAGTGCCGATCAAACACTCCATGGTGGTGTAACAAACAAGTAAAAAAACAACTGGACATAAAAGGCAATACTATTATTGTGCCGAATATGAATCTCTATTTAAACAATCAATTGCCTCAACTGAATGCACTAATGATTTGGAGCACATCTAACCTTTATAATTGAGACATGAAAATAATTATTATGTTTGCAATCGGAACTGTGAACTTTTCCTAATAGCAAAAAAGAAAACAAATAATAATAAAAGCAAACTTTGACGGCTTCAAATGCTATTTATAAACCAGAGGACCAATGGTCTTGTAGCTCATCTCTAAACAAGCTTATGGTAACATTTTTAAAGAATGAAACATATGAGTATGGTAGCCAGTACAGTTTAAAAAACCTCTGTTCCGTGTATCGTACAATTAATTGGTATGGAACTGAGCTTTAATTAATTTGGCGAAACGAATATTTCACATAAAATATAGCTTTGATAAAGTAACATACCAAATACCAAAGTTTTTCCCCATATGAGTCTATGTAAAACAAGTGCCACTGGGGTAGGGCCATTTTATACCTCAGGGCTATAATGTGACAATCTTGGTTAAAGTCCATTAGATAAAATTAAGTACCCAATATCAAAGGCTAAGGCCTGCTTGTTTCACACAGAAAGATTTTAAAGGTTTTCCCCATACGAGTCAAGAGACCTTTGGGACAGAGCCATTTTTACCCTATGGCTATAATTCGAACAATCGTGGTATAGGCTCTCTAGCTGAAGCTTCATACCAAATATCATAGGTCTTGGCCTTCAAGCTTACAGACAAGAAGATTTTTCAAGTTTTTTTACATGAGTCTCTGCAAAACAAGTGACCCCCGTGGTGGGGTCATTTTTGACCCCTGGACTATAATTTGAACAGCGTTTTTAGAGGACTATTAGATAAGGTTGCATACGAAATATCAAAGACTTTGGCCTTTTAATTGCAGTTAAGAAGATTTTTATAACTTATTTCCCCTATATGAATCTATGTAAAACAAGTGACCCTTAGGCGAGGCCATTCTTGACCCCTTTGGCTATAATTTGGACATTCTTGGTACAGCTCAACAAGGTAAGCTACACATCAAATTTCAACGGCCCGGGCCTTCTAGTTTCAGACGAGAAGAATTTTTTGCATACAGGAGTCTATGTTAAAAAATGGCCTTTCAGTAAAGAAGGTCAGGGTCTACCCAAGGTTATATTTATTTCAAACCTTATCTGGTCCATGTCCCCAATGTCGCATACCAATCCCCAGAGTCATTAGCCCTTTGGTATCGGAGAAAAAGATTTTAAGGTGTTTTTACCATATATTGGCATGGCCGCCATTTTTATCATATGACCAAAACGTGGCCAACAAATTTTCTGTCTCACTGCCTATGAAGGCTCTATATGAAAATTTGGCTTTGATTGGCCCAGTGGCCCTTCTGGTTTCAGAGAAGAATATTTTTTTAGTTTTTCTCTATATATATTTATGTAAAACAATTGACCCTTGGAGCAGGGCCATTCTTAACCCCAGGGCTACAATTTGAACAGTATTGGTAGAATTCCACAAGCTAAAACTACATACCAAATATCAAAGGCATGGGCCTTCTAGTTTCAGACATGAAGATTGCTGTTTTGCCTAAGGCAGTCTATGTACTAAACAATGACATGTCTGTATAAAAGGTCTAGGTCAACCCAAGGTTATATGCTTTTTCTAACTTCATTGGGCCCATGTTCCCAATGCTGCATACTAAGCCCCAGGATCATTGGCTCTTTAGTTCTGGAGAAGAATATTTTTAAAAGATTTTACCATATATGGGCGTGGCGGCCAGCTTAGTCATGTGACCCAATGCGGCAAACAATCTTTTGTTTGTACCCACTGAGACTCCATTTGAAATTTGGCTCTAATTGTCCCAGTGGCTTCTTGGAAGATAGATGGATGGATGGATATTGTATTTATAGACGCTCAACCCTAAAAGGGCATATAGCGTCTAATAATTTATATATTATATGATGATTTTATTTAATGAGAAATTAAAAATATCTAGGATTGATGTGTTCATTTTAAAAAGATAAAGTATCAATGATTTTAATTTATTAAAAATACTGATTATAATTTTTTAAAAAGTCCGATCTCTTTAAGAAAGTCGAGTATTTTCTGAGTTAGCATATCATAAAAAAATTCCTTTATAGTTTTTACATTAAAATACTTTGTGCGAATATAATTAAATTCTGCACAAATGATAAGAAAACGTTTGACTGTAAAAGGTTCGTTACAAGGAATGCAGAATGGAGCTTGTTCATTTTTTAATATATAAGAATGAGTAATTCTAGTGTGTCCAATTCTACATCTGGTGATTTTTGTTTGTTCTTTTCTGCTGTAATTAGAGAAAGTGCATTTGCTGTTAAAATTTGGTTTTATTTCATTTAGTTTATTTTGAGTTTGTGTTCCCAAACAGACTGACATTCGTTGTTAATGTATTGACGGATGTTAGATTTAAAGTCGGAGTGAGGAATTTTGAAATTTGTTATCACTAAGGATAATGCAGATTTGGCTTCTAAATCGGTTAATTCATTTCCACGAATATTAACGTGGCTGGGAAGCCAACAAAATACAATTTCTTTTGAAGCTGAAAGGTAATAATATTTTTTTAAGAATTTGCTGAATTATTGGGTTTCTATGGTGTAAATCTTTTAATACAGAAAGAGAATCTGAATAAATGATGAATTGTTTTTCAGACTGGTCTCTGATATGGTAAAGTGCAATATCAATTGCCTTGGCTTCGGCGGTAAGAATGGAGCTATTATCAGGTAATCTGATACAGTCAGTAAAATTTGGACTAATAACAGAACAAGCAACTTTCTCATCTTGTTTCGAAACATCTGTATAAATTGACAGGTAATGTAATTTGATTTGATTTCTAAAAATTCATTCTTAAAAATATGTGACTCAACTTCTGTTTTTTTTTTTTTTTTTTTTTTTTTTTTTTATGAAGGTCTAAAATAATCTTTGGAGGGTTTAACGTCCATGGCTCTTTTGATGGAAAAGAAAAATGCTGAACATTTTTAATATTAATATTGGCCTCTTCAAGTAACGGTTGTATTCTCAGGCCAAGGGGTTTAATAGCCGTTGGTTTGTATTTGTAAAATCTTTCGTATTTAGGGTTAAAAACACAATCATAAGCTGAATTACGTGGATTGGCGGCTAATTTAGTAACATATTGAAGAGAAAATTTCTCCCTTTTTATATACAGTGATGGTTCATTTGATTCAGCGTATAAACTTTCGACGGGGGAAGTACGAAAAGCCCCTAGAGCCAGACGTAAACCTTGGTGATGAAAAGTATCCAAAGATTTCAAATAAGATTTTCTAGCCATTACGAAAACACGTCTATTCCAATAGATAGAAAATTTCACCTCCAAAAACTGAAAATTTTCAGATAAAAAACTCTGATATTTTTCATATTTCTGCTCAAAACATAGATTATGTGTACTCGTTAGAACTGCCTCGACGAGGCGGTTCTAACGAGTACCCACAATCTATATTTCTGAGCAAAAATGAGAAAAATAATGTATACCCCTGTAAACCCCAGTTTTACTATATCAAAGTGGGGTTTCAGGGGGCCAAAATTATATAAGCATGTTTTCGTGATGCGGATCCATAAACTATGGATCCATAATCCAATTTAGATCGAATTAAAGATTTAAAAGAACAGTACGATCTCCTCACCAGTCGGAGCTGGAGAGAACTTTAAGAATATCAAGTGCTTTTAAACATTTAGCTTTTAAAGCTTTGATGTGTGGGATAAAAGATAATTTGTTATCGAACAAAAGACCCAGGAATTTCGCTTCACTGACGACTGGAATGTTACTACCATATATGGTAAGATGAGGATCTAAATGTAATTGTCGTATCTGACAAAAATGAACGCATTGACTTTTTGTTTTTTGAAAACTTGAAACCGTTTTCTGTTGCCCAATTTTCTATATTGTTTAAACATCGTTGGATTTTGAATTCAATGTTCCATATTTTTTGATCTAATAAATAGTCCAAAATCGTCAACAAAAAGAGAACAATCAAGGTCTTTCACACATATAACAATGTCATTAATTTTAATGCCAAACAAAGTAGGTGATAAAATGCTTCCCTGTGGTACATCTTGTTTTTGTTTAAATATGTCCGATAACGCATTACCTATTCGAACATTAAATGTTCGATCTGATAAAAAAATTAAATAATAAGTGGTAATCGGCCTTTAAGGCCTAATTTATGTAAATCTTTTATGATGCCATGTTTCCAAGTAGTATCGTAAGCTTTTTCAAGATCAAAATACAGATACGACATGTTCTTTTTTAATAAAGACATCACGAATAAATGATTCTAAACGAATCAAATGATCGTTTGTACAGTTATTTTTTCTGAATCCAGCTTGATATTTTGTTATAAGCTGGTTTGATTCCAAGAACCAAACCAGCCTATCATTAATCATTCTCTCCATTGTTTTACATAAACAACTTGTCAAAGCAATAGGTCTATAGTTAGTAGCTTCAGTATGATCTTGTTTTCGTTTTGGTATAGGTATAATCGTTGCTTTACTCCAGTCTTTTGGAAAGTTTCCAGTGATCCAAATATCATTTAAAATATTTAATAATGTTTCTAAAGCGTTATCGGGTAATTGTTTAAGAATTTGATAATGAATATCATCAGGACCAGCAGCTGTATCATGAGATTTATGAAGAGCATCTAATAATTCTGAAGCTGTGAATGGTACATTATATTTTTCATGATTTAGTGACATAAAATTTAGATGCTCTTTCTCTCGTTCTTGTTTTATGTTTTGAAAGGTTTCGGAATAATTTGCACTAGAAGAGTTTCTGCAAATTCTCTCCTAGGGCATTGGAAATATCTTTAGTCGTTGAGCATATATTTCCATTTGATTTTATATGGACATGCTTGTTATTTTTATTCTTGCCAGTTATTGTTCGAATCATGTCCCATATTTTCTTTGCTGGAGTTCTAGAGTTAAGTTTGGAGACGTATTGCTGCCAAGATGTTCTTTTAGCTGCTTTTATTGTCTTGCGAGCTTTCGCTCGCATTTGTTTGGCATGGATTAGATTTTCTTTTGTTGGCTGCCTATTAAACTTTCGTAAGGCAGATTTTCTTTTATTTATTGAATTTTTAACATCGTTATTAAACCAAGGTCTATTTCGTTTTTAACGTCTCGAAGACGTCGGAATATATTTTTCGGCCATATAGATCAATGTATCAGTAAAAGCTTGTATATCATCTGCTGTTTTAAACATTACAGGTTTTAATTTTTCATTACATAACTCCATAAAATTCTCCCAGTTTGCTTTATTCAGATTCCATCGGGAATGATGGTCTTCATTTTTCGATTCAATTTCTTCTATTTTAATTGGAAAATGATCGCTCCCATGGAGTTCATCTAGAACTGACCAATCAAAATCTAAGTAAATATTCGGAGAGCATATAGACAAATCTAAAGCAAAATAATTTCTTGTAGGATGAAGATAAGTTTGTTGTTTATCGTTAAATAAACATAAATCATTTTCTGCAATAACAGTTTCTATTATTTCTCCTTTGTCATTTGTATCCAAACAACCCAATAGTTTGCTATGACTGTTAAAGTCACCTAATAATAAATAAGGACGAGGTAACTGGTTTATAAGATTTTTCTAAATCGTGTTTAGAAAATTTACAGTGTGGAGGAAGATACAGAGAACAAATTGTTATGGATTTAGACAGAGTGACATTTACAGCAACAGCTTGTAAATTACTATTTATATCTATCTGTCTACGAGGAACATTTGATTTTACAAGGATAGATGAACCTCCTGATGCTTTCTGATTTTCAGTTGTGATATGATTGTATAAACTGTAATTTTTAAAACTAATATTATCTGTAGTTTTTAAAAAAAGTTTCCTGGAGACAAAAGACAGTCGGAGAAAGTAGTGTTGTTAAAATCAAAATTTCATTACAATTTGCTTTGAGTCCTCGACAGCTCCATTGAAGAATTGATTTTTTATCCATGATGAATGGAGAGTTGATTTTAAAATAAGGAACTTAATCCTTTTGTTTTCTCCGGGACTGCGACAGCATGGAGGAGTCAATCTCTAACTCTATGCTGTCGAGGGAATCGAACCGACTGACCAACTTGATCGGATCGGCCGATCCCCCTTTACTGTATGGATTCGGTTCTTTAACTTTTTCTTTTCCATTTTTTTCCTTTTTGATCAGCTGTCCTGTTCCTGGATCTGGATCTTTGGGATCCACTTGCTTTATTCGGCTGTGTTTTTGAACTGTTTTGAGATTTTGTTGGTGGTCTGTACTGATGAGTAGATGCGGGTTTAGGTTTAGGTTTTGGAGTAGGAGTCATGACTTTTGAATTTGCTTTAATGACAGAATCTTTTTCGTTAAACTGGATAGAAGTTTCTTTTGTTTCAGGTTTAGTGTTTAGGGATTGAACAACTTTTGCAAAGGTAATTTCAGGTTGGTTTTCTTGAAATTTTTTAGCTTTCAAATAAGTGATTTTTTTGTGTAACTTTAATTTTCATAATTTCTTTCTCTTTTTTTCCAAATTTAACACTGATTCGATTTAGATAGATGATTTTTGTGACAATTCACACACTTGGCTTCATTTTTACAATCATTTGTATGGTGGTTAAAGTCACCCATACCACAATTTTCACATACTGATCCAGGTAATTCAGGACAGCTGTTTTCATGATGTCCAAACCTCTGACAGTTGAAACACTGAGGATTTAGAATGCAGACTTTAACCGGTATAATTCGGTAAAATTTTTTAGTGGTTTCGGTAAAGTTGTAGTGTAGAAAGTTAGTAAAAGTGTATTTGTTTCTATCAGGTTTCCATCTTTTTTAATTGTAAAACGTTTGCAAGCTGTTACTCCTTGTGTTTTAAGATATTCGGTGATACTTTCTTCAGTTTCATGTTTTAGCATTCTGTCACGGATAATACCTTTGCAACTGTTGAGTGTTTTATGTTCCGTGACAGCGACATTAAGATTAAAGAATTTTGTAATTTTCAAGAGATTATCAATTTGAGATTTTCTGTTTGTTTCGACCAAAAGTGTTCCATTTTTTTTTATTTTTTTTATTTTTTTTTTTTTTTTTTTACATTTTTTGGAGTGCCTATAATAGATTCTATTTGTTTTTCTATCATGAATGGTGACAGTGAAGTAATTGGTTTGTCTTCTTTACTTGAAATCACTAAAACTTTCGCGAAGTTCTCATTTGCTTTAAACGTAAATGTTGTCAGTTGCGTTGCTTCCTCCGAAGAGTCGAACGCCAGAAATCGTTTTCGAGAGGCCATGGTGATAAATGTTTGGTTCGATAGCAATGCGCCCCACCCTCCATGGAGTCCTACAAGGGGGCGTTTAACAGAAATAGATCTCCTATTTCTAACGTCTACATTGCTATTATGCTCGGTGTCAAGATCAGAGTCTTCAGCCCGGCCTCATGTTTAGATGACTTTCCACCTATTCATCTAAATTTCCAATGAAAAATTTATGAACAGTTGGGTTCATCCCCCTAACCACAGCCTCCGCTCACCAAATACAAATACAAGCCCACCAATTGACCCATCAGCCGCCGCCCATTGAAACTCACTAAAAGTTAGAGGAATAAGAGAAAAATAAGCCTGGTTCGTACCATAAAGATACGTATGAAAGAAAAAAAGAAGCTAAGAACAATGTGTGCGCTTCTAGAGCTTGGCACGACTGAGCCGATTGATCCAGGCCGGATCTAACCCAGACCGCTCGCCTATCTGAAATAAGGGCCAAAATGATGTGTTGAAAAGCTAGAGATCCCTGGGCTTTCCTCAGTCATCAGGTTCCCCTCCCAGCATACGAGATGCCACCCACGGCAAACAGGTGGTTCCTGTTTTAATAGGGGATTACACCCTATCCACTACAGAAGGAAAGTGATCTGTAAATTTTATTCCCTACAGACAAGGGAGGCCGAAAACGTCTGGAAAATTGTAAGGTTATTTTTGATAGTAGGGGACCTATATTTAAAATTAAAAAAAAATAGTTTATTAAAGAATGAATGATTCATTTCTGGATTCATTTTTTAAGAGATTCAAACAAACAAGCTGTGTAGGATAATATGTAGCTTTCAAATGATATGTAGCTTTCATACCTTGAAAAACGGTTAGTTTCTTATCTAACAACATTAAATGCATCTTTTTAATGCGGAGAACTCTAGAGTTCGGAAAAATGACACAAACACAAGACAAACACATATGTTAAATACAGATGAGGTTATAATCTTCGTCCCATATGCGACCCACGGGCACAGGATGATACACAAACAAATGAAGCATGTTAGTAACATGAGATAGGAAAGGTTTAAAAGGATAGATCTCGCGAAATTTTTTTTTTTCCAATTTAAGATGCATTTCAATAAATTTATTTTTATAGTCAGGAATTATACCGGTTGAACGGACGTTGCTCTGTATGTTAGGGGTTTTACCCAACTGCCACAGAAGCGGAAGGCAGCCACCTATTTTTAGGGCCCGGGTGGTCACGGGCAGCCTCTTTTAGACGGCTTGTACGTCACGCAGATAGTACGTCTGGCCTATTCTAAGCCCGGCACCAGCACGGGGCGTTCCTTGGAAGAAGATGTATGAAGAGTGTGGACGATCGACGGACTACGAACAGACGGAACACGGAGCCAGTCTATACTATAAGCTCACCCATGAGCCTAAAAGCTCAGGTGAGCTAAAACAGAGAAAATGCCCATGATAATGTTGTAAAGAAGATGTCATGGAGGTATCGAAAATCACAGAATATATCCCACAAATGACACTAAGAGAAAGAGTATACCAACAATGACGGAAAGTGCATATATAACAAAACAACGAACAGCAGAGTAAATAGAAAGAAAGGCAATGATCAGGAATCGATACAATTACCTAACACCTTCCGTCCAAGACACCAAAGGGAAAGAAGGACACACTTAAAGCAACGGCATCACAATCAACACTGCAGAAAGCCAAAAGGACGGTTTCTTTTTAAAAAGTTGGTCAAACGGCTATCAAAAATAAAAATTTCACCCAAAGACATATAATGACAGAAATGGTAACCATAGCAGAAGCACCGCCTAGGAACGGCCAGTAAAATTTTACTGGGGTCTTATCCTGTTCAATCTTTCTCACCGTGCTGATCACAATGACAGGTAGGACCCACCAAACACACCATTAAAACATTAAAAAGGACAACATACGAAAGAAAATCATACAACAAGCAGCCACTAAGAACGAACAACACAGGAACCAACGCCTTAGAATGGTTCATGGTAAAAATACCTTTTGGGTGGTGACGGTCAATTCGACTGTACGGGAACCAAGCATGTACGTTAGGATCAAATATTGTATGCAAGCAAAAGGCTGTTTTGCTCACATACAGCCTCATAACTCATTTAGTATAAGTATAAGCTTTTACAAAAAATTTGGTCTAAGCTTAGCAAACAATGAGTGCTAAGCGTAGACCAAGCTTTTTGTAGAAGCTAATGCTTGGTTATAATAACGTTGAGCAGTCCATGGAAAATAGCACTGTGCCAGTCCATGACCTTTCACAAAGTGCTTCCGGAGCAACGGCAAACTCTAATATCACAGAACAACAATATTATAGATTAAATTAAATCGCGGTGATGAAGATCAAGGCATACACATCGACACTGACAGCCATTGCTAAAGAAAACATCTAGTAGAATTAACCCTTGCCATGCTGAATAAATTAAGATGCCACGCCCATTTCTAATTTCCAGCCAATCAGATTACTTGATCCGGGGTTTTGATAGAAATTCACATATTTAATGACAAACAGTGCAGATCCAGATCTGTTTCTACATTGTTTGCTAAGACAGGACATGTCGTGTTCAGCAAGAGAAAGGTTAAGACTGATTAAGATATTTCTGGTCCTGTTGAACCCGGATATACGCTGCCTGTACAAACCGTATAGATCCTGATCAGTTGGCTTCTGATCTGGATCTGCACTATTCGTCATTAAGCATGTGAACTTTGTCATTAAACTAAATGTTTGTCATTTAGCAACAACTTGAACAAAGTACCCTAATTGGCTGAAAATTAGAAGTGGACGTGGCATATGAATTTATATAGCAAGGCATGGTTTAAAAAGTTTCAGCAGGCATAAAAAACTAATGAAAGGCTTAGTTCAGCGCCGTCATATAGTATAACAGTATTACTTTGAAACCCTCTTTTCCTGAATTGATGGTTTCAAAATAATTAAAGAGATCATTAACCATTAACCGCTTTAATAGGACAAAATTAATTGTAGATTTTATGCGACAGATTGCATACTAAGTGGTTTATCCAATCAAGGTTAACAAGTTTGATGCCTTCTTTAACTGCACGACAGCAGTTCGGGAACACCGTTTAAATGACGACTCAATCGTAAATATTTCTGAACGGTTTATGCGGGAACTTACACGTCTTTGGTGTAGCCTCCTTCCGTACTTCATCAAATGTTACATTTGATTTTGTTTTTGTGCTGATCCACTGACGAGTTAGGGAACCATACGTGGTCAAAACCATTATATATAGCTCGAACTATATCAGGATTAAGGGCGATGTTGAATCTCAATAATGCAAGGGTTAAACCACCCACCCTACACAGTTTTACTATTGAACTTTTGATAGCTGTACTTCTGCTGCAGGTTATCTTAGTTTGTTCATTCGATTTTCATTTGTTCGTTCGTTCTGTTTCTGCCCCCTCCGATTTCTGTTTTGTTCTCGCATATCATGTTTTTTTTTTTACTAACGTTATCGCTTCTGTCTGGCATTGTTGTAATTTTGTTGCAAAGAGGGAAACTACTTGCGAATGTTGTCCGTACTAGTCTGTTTAATATTTGGCTTGGTATCAGAGGAAGCAAATTATTTCCATTTAGAGAAGACCTCTTTTTAAAGGGGATTTGGTCCTCTGTTGGAACTTTTCTTTGCTCGTGCGTCGTTGAAATCATATGACGTTTGTTTTGTCATTGTTTTTCCTCATATCTATTTTTGTTGCCTCGGTAAGCTGTGCTTCGTGATTGTTGCATTTCATTGGTATCTTCACCTGTACTTTAGTGCGTAGGAAAGCAAACAGGAAGTCACAAAATGTGTTACACCTGTAAATTAGAATTGTGTCCAAAGGACAGAGATGCCATCCCTGTCTATATGACATGGGACACAGAAATTACTGTTGTGTGACAGACATAATGTGAATACAATATTGTTTTTTCATTTGACATCTGTGTGACCTTGAACTTGCAGCTACTGACCTGTGTTTTGCACGCAATAAAACGTCTCATGATGCTAAATATTTCTGCAAAGTAATTTCTAAATCCATCGAGGAATGACAGCCATGGACCGGACATGACAAAGAAACCCTATTTTAACATTTGACCTCAAAGTAAGACCTTTACATTTGAGCTAAAGACCTGGTTCTTGCATGTAACACATTGTTAACATCTCTGCAAAGTAATTTTAAAGTCCCATCAAGGAATGACAAAGTAATGGACCGGACATATAGAAATATATATAAATAGGCCCTATTTTTTATATTCGACCTCTAAGTGTGACCTTGACCTGGGAGCTTAGGACCAGGATCTTGCGTGCGACATATTTTCTTATAATGGTTAACATTTCTGTCAAGTAACTTCAAAATCCATCAAAATATAACAAAGTTATGGACCGGACACGATTTTGGTTACACACATTCGCATACATACATACATAATTACATACATACATACATACATACTTACGGAAAAGGTACACACTATATGCCCGTCCGCCATTTGCGGGTGCAAAATGGCAAAGATCAACCAACTGTATCATCCTAACAAATATTTGAGCCGCAACATCAGAAACGTAACTTTTGACATGTGGGCTCTAGCAAAAATTCAGATCAACATGAGCATCCGTGCAGTCTGATTAGGATCTTTACTAGCTGCATTTTGGATAACCAAAGACGCAAAGTCTCTTCATGTAGACAACGAAGACGCTGAACAGCACGAATACTTGCTAACGAATTTTGTTTTTGTGCATGTGTGAACTGCGGATGCACAGAAAAGTTTCTTCACATAGTCAGCTTTTAGCAGACGTTGAAGACTATCTTAAACATAATTCAATGTAAACAGACTGTTCTTGCTACCTATACATGCTCAGAAACACACACAGCTTTATCTGCGTATATGTCGGTCTTATATAACTTATAGCAGGTTTTATCGCAATGCATCTAAATTAAGTAGCACTTACTGTCAGCAGTAAAGTATGGTGGTTGATTGTCCTCCAGGTGAAGAACGAATGTACTTGTGACATCAGAATCATACGCATCCCAACAAGTGATAGTGAATACGAACTCGTGGTTTTCAGTTGTACCATAGGTGAAACATCCTCTATTCTTGGCACAGTCGAACTCACACCCAAGGTCGAGACAACCAATTCGGTAAATACTCCAGGCTATTTAAAAAAAAATCGCCATATCAATCAATATATGGAAAGGCAAAACAAGCATATACAAGCTTAAGATAATTGTTGGTACATCTGACTCATGACGGACTAGCCTCTTAAAACTGTAAACCATGTTTTCTTATCTTATCATTATGCATATCTTATGTAACACAACTGATTAACTCCTGCAGCAAGGAAAACAATACTGCATCTTTTATTACCTATACGAACCTTGCAAAACTTTATTTCTTGAACAATTTGGACGACTGAAAAACGAATGTCTATTAACCTTTTCCCCTCTTTCTACCTATAACATTCAAATTGACTTTAAATGTGAAAAAAGAAAGGCAAAAATATCTACTGTGATGTCGCGGCACAAAGAAGAGGTATCTGATTACAAGTTAATGACCAGGCAGCTGACCACCATAGCTTGTTGCAGAGCAAAAACTCGACGAAAAGAATAAAAACCACATGTTATCACCCGGGAAGTCTCAAAACCCCACTTCTTTATCATACCCCTGTAACCCCACTTGATTTTATAAGAGCGCTTGTCCTGCATGTTAACAGATGTAAAAGGTGGAATAAACTGTAGAATCCCAGCTAGCATTCTTTGTAAATCTACATCGTGCCGATATAAATTTACGTAGAATGCTGACTGGGATTTAGGCAACAGACTGTATGCTTTCTGAAACAATGCTGCCTCTTTTACTGCACGGTGGGTCGGGACGCTGACACTATGACTGCTAAAGCTTCAACAGTTTCTAGAAAGCCTGAAAGACAACCTATATAGACTGTATTTGTATCTTTACTTATGTTTATTTATATACTTAATCATGTATAAACACTATTATAACCAATTGTATTTCAAATGTGGCAGTATTTATAAGGTGAATGCATCTTATGACTTGTGACGTAAAGAACCTGATGTATGTGATTTGATCATATGAGTGCCAGAAACATATATCTGTGAACTTGGGGACATCCTCCAAAATCGGGCCAACTAACATGGACAGCAAATTAGAGACGCCACCACTAGCATACCCTATGTAAATGGACACATTGCTATCTGTGCAAATAGACATATTCAATTTTCCCGTTGTATGCAAATGCAAACAGAGAATATTGCTCTGAGAAAGATGAAAGGAAATTATATTATAGGTCTATTCAAACCCAAATTAAACGTAGAATTATAATAACGTACCGCGCAAAATAGACTATTGACATGATTATAGTCTATTGTTCACGGAACCTTACTATGACCTTACGTTCTCGTTGCTAGGATGTTCTCGTTGCTAGGATATGTCTTCTTGAAAATCGGTACTAATCAGAGAAACCGCGATAGAATATTAAATTAAAGAATATTGTGGCAATATCAGACTTGTTGATTATATATACCTTAGGTATGTTCACTTTGTTTAATTATAGTGTTAAAAAAAGTTAATTTATATGTTTTTTTTTCTAGTTTTTCTGTGTGAATGTTCTGATGAGTATGGGAACCATTTACACCGACTGAACAATTATACGTAACTGGAACTGTGTAAGGATTAAAAGAGAGGGTTACAAATCCGTAAAGCAGACCTAACCCTGTCGTAGTGGGCCTGGTGCGGGGTTTGTTTGATTTTTGGATTTTTTTTCATAGTTTTCCTGTTTGTTGCCATATTGTTTCTGATGGATCATGTCAGATTTATGTGATGAGATGCTATGGATACCATAGCATTTTGATCTCCTCGTTGGAGAAGAGAGAGCTTGTTATGTTGTTTTCCTTTGGTTTGTGGTATGTATACTATGTCTTGGTTCGTGTCTTTTCTTCCTCTTTGTGTCCTTGGAAAACTGTTTTCTGTTTATGTCTCTTCCTAGACATCTTTGATAATGATTATTGTCACAATTTTCATGTGTTCGGTCGTGTTTCGGTAGTTTGTACTGTCATCGACGAAGTCATCTGTTGCGTCGTCATTTCATGTGATTAAACTCTTTTACAATGCCTTGGGAAGGTTTGATTCTGTGAGTGTGGCTTTTCCATGGTATCATTAGATCTAGATTAAAGAAGAACAAAACTTAATTTGATGGGCTTGAATATAAGCGGACCATTAACCATATTACACTGAATAAAAATGTTAGCGTGTGATCATTTTATTTATATTTCATAATCGAGTGTTTAGGCCTGATATTTTTATGAATACCATCTCATTCAAAATACATGGCTGTTTATTTCGCAGTCTAAACCTAATGACCCTTGAGAGCAACGAACACACTCGCAAACACTGAAGACAGCTAAAGTGTCAGGCCACAATTCGGCCCTATCATGACCTTTTTACCATTACTAAAACACGCCTATTCAAATATATCAAAATTTTCCCACCAAAAAATGAAAATTTTCAGATAAAACTTCTGATAATTTTCAATTTTTTACTCAAAAACACAGATTGTGGATACTCGTTATAACCGCCTTGGTGAGTCGGTTTTACTGAGTATTTATAATCTTTGGTTTTAGCATAAATAAGAAAAATAATGTTTAACCCTGTAATCCCCAGTTTCACTACATACAGTGGGCTTTTAGGGTTTGAAACTATATAGGCATGTTTTCATCATGAAATGTTAAAACCCCCGGAATAAGCTTGATGCTCACACGGTACCAGAAAATATAGACACTACCATAGCAAAGTACTGGAAATGCTTCATGGCCACCACAGTGCACTAATACCAGCTGTGGTGAAGATAATAAGATTAAAAGAACAGTGGCATTTGATTGCAGCAGAAAGAGACCCAAGGTAGCGATTCTTGCAGTACAAACATCATACCATGACCGGAAAGCTTTACAGCTTAATAATGTATATAAAATGACAGGACATCGCTTTATATAATAATAATGTACAGCAATTCAAACCGCAATTAAAATACTCCCTTGCCTTTGATAACATCGAACACATACAGGAACAAAAATCAGAGTCTTATCATGACTTATTATACACCTTTCGCACTATTCGGAAGCACTTATCGTTCGTTCTAGTTAAACCTTTTTTTTTTTTTTTTTTTTTGTCTGAAACATCCAAAATTAGAGTAATTGGCAAGCAGAGGAAGCCCAGATTAGACGCCACAGAATCAGGGTCTCTATTGTTTGCAAAACGTTTAGCTATGTTTCTCTTAGAATATTTAAATCACATAGGCTGACATATCTAACCTGAAATTCGACTTCCAAAATATAACGAAGGGAAGTTTATTTAGCCTGAAATGGGTTACGATTTTCGTATATGCCAGGTTAAATTTCACTTTATTTTCTAAAGGAGTAATTGCTTTTAACTTTCGTTTTGCTCTCCTACACAAAAAAAAAAAAAAAAGAAGATAAGAGCAAAGTCAAGGGAGTGCCACAAATATAAACCGCAGCCCATCCAAGACACCAAGAGGAATAGGAAACAGACAAAAACCAAACAAGCGCAAATCGAACAAACGTACGAAAGGAATGAAGATTAGCCCGCTTTTCCTTAAGCGAGGCAGTCACAATGCTAAAAGGACTGAATATACAAGAACAAAATAACAAAAGGCAAGACTTAAAACAAAGTCCATTCTGTAAATGGGTCTATTTGGATAGGAAAGTATTTGAGATCAAGGGGAGTTAATTCTTTAAATTTAGAGTAGACGTCTTTTCAGAAGACAGGTATTAAACATTTGACAGGGTTGTCACCCCTGACAGTGTATTTAGTCCTTTTCAGAATTTAAACATTTGGCAGGGCTGCCATCCCTGGGCTCATTCTGGAATACAGAGGTGCACTAAAGCCGGTGCAAGGAGGGGCGTCCGAGTGGTATACAGCCCTGCAGATGATGTCATATAAAGAGTCTCAATTAACCCATTTATGCCTAGCGTCTCATAAAAGGGACACTGGCAAACAGCGCACTCCCAGCTCAGATGCCACAGAACGCGGCGTCTGATCAGGGTTTACACTGTTTGTTTTAAAATACAGGAAGTTTTATAGAACATGAAAATGCTAAAAACAGATACTCCTGCTTTTTTAAATGTACCGATCCCAAGAGTTAAGGTAAAGAGTCCATTTGGTATAAACAAGTTAAACAGTCTCTGACTTTTTGTTTCCAAGGGAAATTTTATGGATATTATCTATCAGTAGGAGCAGTGTTAGCCAAATATGTATTATGATTTCAACAACTATGAGCCTTAAGATTATAACAAAATACCGAAAAAGATCGTTACCGGTAATCATTTCAGAATAAAGTAAAAATCTAACAATCCAAAAGAACAAAAGTCATTGACTCTGTTTTACAAAGTCTCTTCATATTTATAAATATGTTTTTTTTGTTTGTTTTTTTTTTTGAGAAATTTTATACGCCCCCACCCCTCCCCTGGCACGTACGAGGGATGTTCGAAATGAATTGCTTATTTCTATCTGGAGACTTCAAATTTCAAGTTAGCCCAAAAGTACTCATTTCGTGCCCTCGAAGTACTCCCCGTGGCTAGAAATGCAAAGTTTCAGCCGATGTATCCACTTCTTAAAGGCGTCACGGTACGCTGATTTGGGCACAATAATAAGGTACTGATGAATGGCAGATCCAAGTGCCTGTCGGGACTGGTATTTCCGCCCAGCAAGGAATGCTTTCAATTTCGGAAACAAAAAGAAATCACATGGGGCAAGGTCTGGGGAATACGTGGGGTGAGGCAAAATAGTTACTTTTTCTTTCTTCAAAAACGCCGTAACTATTGCGGAGGTATGAGCTGGGGCATTGTCATGTAGAAGACGGACATGTTTAAAACCAGTGGCAGGGCGTCGTTTCTGATGATACTTTTTCAGTTTCTTCAGTACTACGTCTTTGTAGTACTTTCCGGTGATGCTTTTGCCCTTTTTCACTGGCACTTTTATTGCGACTCCTTCACCAGAGAAGAAGATTGCATACAAAACCTTCTTTGTACTCAAAGAACGTTTGGCAATTATTGGGCGTTTGCTGTGTTTTGTGGCCCAGATCTTATTGCTAACCTTTCTGACGGGCTCAAAATAATGGACCCAGGTTTCATCACCTGTGACGACATTGGCAAACTGCTTTTTGTCATATTTTGGAAACATTTGAAGCAGCTTTTTGGCCACTTTAACCCGTTGCCTCCTTTGCTCGTCAGTCAACAGATGTGGCACTCATCTAGCAGAAATCTTTCTGACTTTCAAATGCTTCTTCTAAATAAGGTGAACCGTTGATAGTGATATGCCTACCTTTCGTGCAATATCACGAACTGTAAATCTGGCATCTCCTTCAATGATTTCCTTTATTTTGGAAACAATTTCTTTACGAGATGCAGATTTTGGCCTACCTGATTTCGGTGCATTTTTGATGGACTCTACACCAGACTCAAATTTCTTTTTCCACCGCCGAGCTGTGCCATAAGACACACAAGAAGGTCCAAAAGCAGTAGAAATTTCAGTCATCAGCTTCTTCAAAGAACAACCAAATTTTGAGCGAGCTTTGATGTAAGCCCGTATTTCATCTTTTTTGTCGACGCTTCTACCAACCATTTTTACTGCAGTGGTCAATGACTGCGTGTATTCAAATGGCAAATTTTATGTCTTACACTTAGTCTAACATGTACATTTATATACCATTGTGTAGATATGGAATAGCCCTATACAGGTATGTATTGGTTTTTATCGTGCCCCACGTGGATATCGAGCTAGAGGACAATAAGCAATTCATTTCGAACATCCCTCGTATTTGTATTTCAAGTAACCAGAAAGGGCTCAATGATTCTTTGTTAAAATGTCGTATTGAAGTCAATTCACAGCTGAAGATGTAAACTTTACATCGAGAAAAGTTACGGTAATACCTCTACAAAAATTAAATAGCTTACAATTATAATCGTGTAGACCATCATGTTCGAGGACAAACATATTGTTTTCGAATGGTGTAAATGTCATCGAACACGTCACGTTGTCATGGAGATGGTTGTTGTAGTCATACGTGATTATTTGGTGCACAAGAAACATAGTGTCATTGTTTTCATGTACTGTCATTTCTTCTGGCAGACTTTCAAATCGTATGGGCTGAAAGCAGAGAAGCAAAAGTAATGTACGTGGCAAAAAAGTTAGGGATATTTGTGTCTACGGTGGAATAAAAGGAACCAAGGCATTCCTTAAAAAAGGTAAGGGAAATGTTCATGGAGTGCCATAATCACAAATCACAGCCCTTCCCAGACACCAAGAAGAAGAGGAAACAGACAAAATCAAACAAGCCCAAATCGAACAAACGTACGAAAAGCACGAAGATTAGCTCTCTCTTTCCCATTCCTCAAGCAAGGTAATCGTAATGCTAAAAGGACTGAAAAACACAAGAACAAAATAACACACTATAAGGCATAAAACAAATCGCCTCGCAGAATAAACCATAAAGCAACAAAGAGTAAGAATAACATCGGACCACCGCCTTAGAACGGTCAGTAGAATAAACCACCAGGGGGTGGGGGTGTTAAAGCACTTTAAAGGCTAGCTAACTTCACCCTGGGTCCCAATGCTACTCTTAATACAGAAATAAATAAAACCCCGATTCGCATAAAGGCTCCCAACTCAGACAATGCATCAAAGCGAAATTATAAAAATCAAATTAATCACTATGATAAACAAAGGCGAATACTCATGGCTAATTCTACTGTACGCTGGAGTAAATGAAAACCAACAGTTGAACCACGGCAGGCCAAGCCAAAGACATATCGTCAAGACCCAACGCATTACATCATTTCATTTACAGACAAAAACCCATCCATTTGAGTCTGAGCATTATATGCGTAGTAAACAAATGTAACTTTCAATACCACGTATGTCCACCTGTTGCACCGATGCTAGCCAAAACATTGACGACGCATACTCCTGATGAGTCTGGAAATCTGTAGCTGGGGTATCATTCTCCATTTCTCCTGCAAGGCTTCGCCCAAAGCTTGGAGTATTCTTGGTTGAGGAACTCTCTGTCGTACACACTGGCCGAAATGTTCAAAACATGCTCAATTGATGAAAATTCAGAGGGTCGAGCAGGCCAATTAAGACGATGCGCATTGTTTTGCCTCAGAAATTGCTGTACTATCATTGCCCGATTGGGTCTCGCGTTGTCATTTTGCAGTGTTGAAAGAAAGGCAGAGCAACTGGCTGTAAAACTTCATTGATGTAGCGTTGGCAAGCTGCTGATCACACTGTGAGACACCTTAACATCTGAACTTTCCTTATGCCAGCTTCGAGCATTGCAATAGCGCGTACATACACGTCATTTGACAGATGTCATTGTTGTGGCATTTTAACACCATTAGCACAGATGTTGTCATAAGTAAAGCTATATTGTGATCTGATTTGTTAGCCAAACATCTGTTTTTTTAAAAGGATTAGCCCTTATGTCATTAGTTAGGTGATTAGAACAGCTCAACGGTGAAACTTGAGCAATGTGCATTTTGTGACAGTTTTCACTCAACCCTACTTTTGGAATATGCATGTGTATTCTGTACAAGAAAGTGAAATCGGTTGCAGTGCTACAGAAACTTATTTTTATTGAACAGACTTTCAATACACCATAATATAATAGATCGGATTATTACCATTTTATACAAATTGACTGAACGAACAAATATATTCCTAAATTTTTTGCCGCGTATATATTACTGTTTCTGCACATAAGAGAATAATTACTGCACATAAGAGAATAATTAATCCTTAAAATGCGATGCCATGCGAAATTGTAGCAACTAACAGTATTGTGTTATGTTTTATTATAGTACCAGATAAACATATTACTCGACATATCCTGGTACTAATCTGCTAAGCACACGATTCGCACGAAATTTAAATCCTTATCTTCTCTGAAAATTCAAAATATCGTATGCGACATTTGTGGTTAGCGTTTAATTGTTTTACTGTTTTCTATTAAGGGGAACTCAAAAACAGCATATTCGTTTTTACAAATAAATAAAAACGAACTAGCATAGATCAATTATTCGGGCACGGAAGAGGTAATCAGATTAAGGGGACCTTGGCCTTATTTTCAAGATCACTACATTATAAATAGAAAGAAGGCAATGATCAGGAATCGATACACTTGCGTAGAACGTTCCTTCCAAGACAGCAAAGGGACAGGAGGACGCACTTAAAGCAACGGCAAAAAAAAAATCAAATCACTACAAGCGGAAAGCCAAAAGGGAAGTTTCTTTCATAAAAATTGGCCAAACGGTTATCCAAAATAAAAAAAAAATACCAGGGCATACATGAAAACATATACAATGACATACAATACAATGACAAACATAGTAAAAGAGATAAGAAAAAAGTCCAGGGAGTACCATAATCACAAAAAGGTAAGAGAAAAGGCTAGGGAGTGCAACAATCACAAGCTACAGCCCACCCCAGACACAAAGAGGAAGAGGAAACAAACAAAACCATACAAGCGCAAATCGAACAAACGTACGAAAAGCACGACGATTAGCTCTTTCTTTCCAAGCAAGGTAATCGCAATGCTAAAAGGACTAAAAATACACCAAGAATAAAATAACACAAGGCAAGACTTAAAACAAATCGCCTCGTAGAATAAACCACAAAGCAACAAAGAGTAAGACTAACAAAGAGACCACCGCCTTAGAACGATCAGTAGAACAAACCACCGGAAAAACAGACAAAAACCAAACACGCGCAAATCGAACAAACATATGAGGAAGCACTAAGATTAGCTCTTTCTTCTCCAACGAGATAATCGCAATGCTAAAAGGACTGAAAAACACAAGAACAAAATAACACAAGGCAAGACTTAAGACAAGTCTCCTCGTAGAATAAACTACAAAGCCACAAAGAGTAAATCAAGGCAGAAGCACCGCCTTGGAACGGTCAGTAAAAATATTACTGGGTGGGGTGGGGGAGGGAAATCGATTTTATGTGCCCATAACCCTCGCCCTTAGTTCTGCCCTGGTATATCCAGAATTGTTCATTATGTTTTTACCAAAGACGAGCCATAAGTAGACTTCCAAAACCCCGGACATACGCTTCTACCTAATTTCCTTCGTTCAGACCTATGAGCATGGTGGGCGAAGCTTGCTTACCAAGTAATGCTTACTATCCGCGGACGCCTGATTACACCCTTTATTCTGGGGTCCATGTCTGTTGGTCTGAACATTCTGATTCGTCATTCGTTTACAGATTTATGTGTTTGGATTATGGCTTGGGTACCATTACTACATATTAATACTTTAAAATTGAGCCTTTTGTGCACACTTTTACAAGAATCATAAATGTAAATATATATCATGACATAACACGTTGTGGTGTTTAGGTAAGTGACACTTAACTTCAAGCCGTAGAGAACTTAATAATATGTTTGAAGCAAAGTGAATCCAATTTTATTGCTTCAGTGCATGAACAGTAATGTAAATTATAACGAACATATGTCGCGCATTCAGTAATACTCTATTTTCAGAGTATCCCAAACGGTCAGAAGAAGAATATTGATTCAGCGTCTCACTTGAGACTTCAGAAGTTAGAAGAAAACAGTCTGTCATGACTCCTTTCTTTTGACTGATTACTTCCTACATCCGTCAACTGCTAAATTCCAACTTAATCATCTTATTTCTCTGTAGAACTTTAGCAATATACTCGTAAATGAATACCATAAAAGGCCATATTCACGGCGCACATCCTTCTTAGATAGATGACGAGAGCAAACAATGACAATTACTTCTGTAAGAATGTATCCTTCGGAAGCTAAGATTAAGCTACAGAAACGAAAACAGCAGACTCCGTTTTACTGAATCTATAAAATGATTGTAATATGCTCCGCTCATGCCCCCTAGCGCCAGCTTATGTAGCACCATAGCTCCAGATAACAGAGGATATCCACATAATAGTTTTCTTTTTTTCCACGAAAAATATGTCGTTAGTACTCATTAGAAGCGCCACGGTTGTCAAATCACCAAGCGGACATGTGTATATGACCGAAATCACTATTTACACTGTTCAAAAGCCTTAACTCCAAAAGTAGGTGAACCACAGTTATGGTTCTTTTTTCTGTATGTCGTCTCATAGTGCTGAAACATCTGTACAGTTTCCTGAAAATATCTCAAAAGGTTTCCAATTAACAGATCGGACATGAATATAGGACCAAAATGACTATTTACTATGTTCAAAGGGTCGTAACTCCAAAAGAAGGTAAGCCACAGTTATGCTTTGGTGTTCTGTGAGTCGCCTTATCTCAATATAACAACACATAAAAGTACGATTCGCATAAAGGCCCTCAACTCAGTCAATACATCAAAGCGAAAACATAAAAATCAAATTAATCACTATGATAAACAAAGACGAGTACTCATGAATAATTCTACTGTATGCCAGAGTAAATGAAAACTAATAGTTGAACCACGGCGGGCCAAGCCAAAGACCTACCATCAAGCCCCAACCCACAGGTTAAAATTTTTTAAAAGATGTTGAAGATCTCTTTTTAGAAGGTGGCAAAACCTGTTTTTACAAAATTGTTTTCACCAATACGCTTTCAATTCCCCTTAACAGAATATTTGTAAATTAAGCAAGAAAAAATAGAATACATCAGAGATCATGACAAGGATGTGTGGATCTTAGGGTTGGCTAGTGCATCTGTTGTTTGTAGATAATATTATGGAAGCATTTGCTGCCACAAGTCTTTCGTGAGTTAACTACCCATTTTACATACAAAATATAATTACCCAATTTTTAAACCATATCCTGAACCTCATCTGACAAGTCCTAGATCGGTCACAAGACTCGGAATTGTGGACTCTGATGGTGGCGTAATAATCTCGATACGGCCAGGACGGCCATACAGTGATATTCATATATGTTCGAAGAATTCCTGAAATTGAAATACAAAATTAAATGTGAGACTCACATGGTAAATCAAAGGGTCATTGCGCATATCAGCAGGGAGCACAAAAAAAACCGCGCTTTCAGATCAACACCAGCACATAAAAATTATCAAATATTTTTTAAATGCAGACGGAAAAGGCACTGACCGAACTGAAAAAGAAAATAGCTTCTAAAATGAGTGTACCGTGATAGTAATGAACAAACGTACAGACACGCACGCAAGCGCGCCCGCTATTATTCCGATTGTTTTAAACATCTAATAAACGTCAAAATGATTGCCTTTGGAAACAAAGAACACACTACAGTTTAGAAAATAGGAGTCTCGGTTTTATTGAGACTCTTCATAAGCAGTAATGAAGTTTGCAATATTGCTTATGCCCTTTAGCGAATACATGAGCAGAACTCCATATTCAATTATACCACAATGGACCCATTGATCTAAAAGGAAATGAAATATAATCAGTACTATGGTAAAGTACTGGGAGACGTTCTACCGCCGCCACACGGCATTAACACCAGTTGCAGTGTAGTAGAAGAAACGTCAAAAAGATTGCTAAGTTATATTTGTCTTTTACTATTCTAAAATAATAAATGTTTAATTGTTAAGCTATCTCATTTGCCAAACAGTCAGATAAGCTCAGTATGACCTTACTATGACTATATCAGTGAATCTCCGCTACTCTGTAGATATGTAAGCGATTGGTGTGATAATTGGTATTGTTTACACCTAACCAGCAAGACTTTCTACTTACTTAATAGGTTTCGTAAGAAAATTGCTGATATAGTTCCCGTTACAAATAATGGTCGATCTCAGCAGAGCTTCTCTAATAGATTATTGTATCAACACATACAAACACATATAAATTAAGTTCTGCCTCTGGGATATCTAACAACCTATCAAGATGATATTCCTGTTCCTCCTCTAGGAGATCTAACAACCTACAGAGTTGATTATCAAGTTTATATAGGAGTTCTAACAACCTACTTAGATTATAGATATATCTATTTCAGCCTGTAGATCTAACAACATACCTTGATTACAATCCATTTTAGCCTCTACGAGATCTAACAAATTACATATGATATTTGCCAGTTCCTCCTTTAGGAGGAGATATTACAACCCATCTAGATTATAATCTATTCCAGCCTCTAGGAGAGCTAACAATCAACCTAGATTATAATCCATTTTAGCCCCTAGGAGATCTAACAAACTACAAAGATTATGAGTCAGCCCCCCGCCACTCCCCCTACTCCTCCCGCCCCCTCTAGAACATCTGACAACGTTACTAGATAATAATTCCGCTCAGCCTCAGGAGATTTAACCTACCAAGATTATGATCATTTTAGCTTCTTGGAGACCTAATATAACCTACGTAGATTTCAGTTCATTTTTGTTAGCAAGAGATCTAAGAACCTAAAAGATTTATAATTATGTTGAGCATCTCGGAGATTTAAGAACCAATCTAGCTCATAATAAGGTTCCCAGCTAGCATTCTTTATAAATCTACAGCGGACCGTTATCGGCCTGTCAGCTACCCTGACGGGCCGATAACGGCCCGCTATAGATTTATATAGAATGCTTACTGGGTTCCGCCTACAGAAGACCTAACAACCTGCATAGAATTAATCCTATTTAACCTCTAGGAAATATATTGATCTACATCCAGCCTTATAAAGCTCTTACAATCTTCTTAGGTTATACGTTTAATAAATCTTGTGAGCTCTAACAAGTTTGTTTGTGTTGAAGTTTTACGGCCCAGTCAATCCAATGGGGCCATGTCGAGCGTGGTCTGTTTACCTAACCACACGCTTATTGGGCAGGCTTAGTCCTCGAAGCGGTTAACCAGTATTGTGCACATTCTTTCACAGAAACTGACAACTGCCCTTCTTGAATCAACGGAAGTGAGAGAATGGCCGTATAAAATATTTCATGATCAATCTCCACAAAAGAATGCTGCCGACCTCGGCGGGGGTTGAACCCGAGACCTCCTGGTCTCAAGTCGGACGGCGCATCCAACTGAGCCACCGAGGCCAGCTCTAACAAGTTACCTAAATTATAATTACAGTTCAATTCAAGGGTATCAAACAACCTGCTAGCTTATAATATAGTTCAGCCTGATGGAGATCTGGGGACTTACCTTGCTCATAATCCAGTTCAGCTTCAGCTAAATCCGTGTCATCCATTGTCCAGGTAAGCAACTGCCAATCAGGTCTGAAGTCTACAGAAAAGTGGTACGTTGGTGCAGGATGCTTCATAACAAAGAGCATGTCCCCTACTGCGTGTGTATCCCAGAAGTCATAGTACTCTTGGTCATAGCACGTTGGTATCTCATAGCAAGCAGCTGAAAAAAATTCCGTTTTAGTCCTGGGTAAAATAAATAAAGCAATATAAAATAAAATGCACTATCGAAGACAGACGGTTCTGACTAGACCATATAATGTATTTTGTTAATTACTTTCTTCCTTAGTTCTTTTTTATACGTAGCAAAATGACATACGTTTTCCAAGAGGCATAATCTATACATCTATACATATAAACACATAAACATCTATACACATAAAAATGGTATATGAAATGCATTCAACTGATTCACTAAAGAAGATATAAAATATATCACAAAAGATACATAAATGAAAATATCCCGGAAATGCCACAATCATGACGCATAATTGATTTCAATGCTCGTAACTAAACGTTGACTACCAACATCTCTAATAGGGCTACCGATATCATAAATTTCAGGTTTTCTAAGTTTGATCGTCGACACTACGAATTGGTTTCTGAACACAATATCGGACTAAAACGCCTATCGCCTCGTAGAATAAACCACAATGACCTCCACGCGGACCGACCAAATATATGATTTAACCACAAAGGACCCTTTGACAAGGGCTAGGATCTCGTAAAGCCCTGTGGTTTATTCTACTGACCGTTCTAAGGCGGTGGTCCCGGTGTTAGTCTTACTCTTTGTTGCTTTGTGGTTTATTCCACGAGGCGATTTGTTTTATGTCTTACCTTGTGTTATTTTTTTTCATGTGTTTTTCAGTCCTTTTAGCATTGCTATTACCTCTCTTGGGGAAGAGAGAGCTGATCTTAGTCTTAGTGCTTTTTCGTTCATTTGTTTGATTTGCGCTTGTTTTGGTTTTGTCTGTTTCCTCTTCCTCTTTGGTTTAAACAATATTTATTTTAAAGCTCGTATAAAGTTACATCGATAAAACAGACATGTCGAATAGGATCTGATGTAAGCTGTAATGCTTATAAATGTCATCTTCTCTTCCTCTTTGTGTCTGGGAAGGGTTGCGATTTGTAATTGTGGCACTCCCTGAACTTTTCTCTTACCTCTTTTTTGTAGACAACATGCAGACATGTAATACTATTCCAGATGCAGTCTTCACGACTATTGAACGTCGACTCTGCAAGCCCAAACACATATAAAATATATCCATTGTATGCCTTTTTATGTAGCGAATTATATTTCGCTAAATTAAAAGGTATATAAGGAATATATCTGTGGTGCTGCCAACACTATTACATGCATGTGAAACTTGGACAGTTTACCAGTAGCAAGATAAAAAAAAATATTCTGGACTACTTCAGCTGGTGTTAGTACCGTCTGGCGGCGGTAGAACGTCTCCTCATACATCACCATAGTGCAGATTATTTCCTTTGGGATCAATGGGCCCATTATGGTATATTTGAAAATGGAGGTCTGCTTTTGTATACGCTAGAGGGTGTAAGCAGTGTTGCAAACTTCAGTACTGCGTATGAAGAGTCCCAATAAAACCGAGACCCCATTTTCTAATTTGTAATGTGTTCTTTGTTTGCAAAGGCAATCTATTTTACTCTTTCCATACAAGCTGTCTTAGAAAACTTCGAATGATAAAGTGAAAAACAGGACTCCAAACACAGAAGTCCTAAAAAGGACAGGAATGCAGAGTGTGTATGCTTTTCTGAAATTGGCAGTCAAGTTGGACGACTATGTTACCAGAATGCATAATTATTGTTTGCCAAACAAAATCCTTTATGGAAAGCTACAAGTGGGAACCGCTTTCAGGGTGGTCAGAAGTAGCGATACAAGGACACTCTCAAAGTATCCGTTAAATACTTCAACATACCAACAGAGTCGTTGGAACAGATTGCACAGGATCTAGCAAAGTAGCAAGGCCTCATAAGAAGGGGTGCTTGTGAGTACGAAACAAAGCAAATTAGCGAAGCCGAGCAGAAACGTGCTCAGTGGAAAGCCAGAGCTAGGGCATCACCCACAAAGCTTTCTTCCTTAGACCTTTCATGTTCTGTCTGCAACAGGCAGTTTTGAGCTATGATTTGTTTTATTAGCTATCTGAGAACATATAAACAAGAGGGCAAGGATGACTCTGTATGGCTTACCTGATTACCAGATAAATTGGCCTTTCGGTTAAGGAGAAGAAGTGCAAAATAGATTTCTAAGATACAGCCATGGCGGCCATCTTTGATTTCTTATCGGAACGATTTTAGCATTTATTATCTAGAAGTCACTCTGATGCTACCTGCCAAGTTTCAAGTCGACTGGCCTTTTTGTTCAGGAGAAGAAGCTAAAACATAGATTTTCAAAATGGAAGCCAAGGCGGCCATCTTGAATTTCCGATCAGAATGATATTAGCTGTTTTGATCTACTAGTCACCCTGATGCTTCCTATCACGTTTCAAGCGAACTGGCCTTTCGTTCCAGGAGGTGAAGCAAAAAAAAATAGATTACTCTTTGTTGCTTTGTGGTTTATTCTACGAGGCGATTTGTTTATGTCTTACCTTGTGTCATTGTGTTCTGGTGTTTTTCAGTCGTTTTAGCATTGCGATCACCTCGCTTGGGGAAAAGAGAGTTAATCTTAGGGTTTGGAGTTGTAGGTTTCCACTTCCTCGTGGTGTCTGGGAAAGGCTGCGGTTTGTGATTGTGTCACAAAATAACACAAGGTAAGACATAAACCAGATCGCCTTCTAGAGTAAACCACAAAGCAACAAAGAGTAAGACTAACACCGGGACACCGGGACCACCGCCTGAGAACGATCAGTAGTATAAACCACCGGTGGGGTGGGGATGGTGGGCGGGTGGGTAAAGCATTTTACAACTAACCAATTTCACCCTGGGTACCGATGCTACTCTTAATACAGAAATACGAACATAAAAATTCAGGTCGCATAAATGCTCCCAACTCAGTCAATGCATCAAAGCGAAAACATAAAAATCAAATTAATCACAATGTTAACAAAAACGAGTTTTCATGGCTAATTCCACTGTATACTTCAAGTCAACTGGTCTTTCATTTCGCGAGAAGTAGCGAAAAATAGATTTTTGATTTTAACTATTGTTGATCACCAAGTCACCCCGATGCTTCCTACTTAGTCTTAATTCTATTTGGCGTTTTGGTTCAGGAGAAGAAGCGAAAAAATTATTTTCAAGGGTGGGCGCTTGGCGGCCATCTTGGATTTCCGATCGGAACGGATGTTTGCTATTTTTGGATCTAGTACTCCTCCAACATCCCTTGGCCAATTGACGCGAAACTTGATAGGAAGCATCGGGATGACTTGTTGATCAAAAATAGCTAAACTCGCTTCGATCGGAGATACAAGATGATCTTGAAAATCTTGTTTTTGCTTCTTCTGAGCCAAAAGGTCCAAAGGAAGCATAAGCTTTTAACGCAAATTGTTGATGACGCATGATGCACGACGGACGCGGGACGACGGAGGACGGACATTGACCAATCACAATAGCTCACCTTGAGCACTTTGTGCTCAGGTGAGCTGATAATAACATTTCACGCATTTAATTAGGACTGGTCATTGTGAGTAATGACAGACGAACGGGCATTTACGTATCTTATGATAGCTAAATCTATCATTAGAAACATACTGACTACAACAGGAAATAATTACCTATGACGAAATAATAGAAATAAAATGGGTCAGAACTCTTCATTAGAATATAAGTCAACTGCGCATGTCAAAACCAGACAAACCGTACAGGTGCAGTCTTATTATGACATACGCAATTATACCAAATACTTTTGGAGATGTGGACCTTAAAAGCAATATCTGTCTGTCCAAATGGTACAGCGAGATGTCGTGTTTTGACGCTTTCTTAACGTCTCACGCATTAGTAGCATTATACTTTGATACGGTAACGTACGTCACTGACATTGTTGTGATGTTGCTCTTAGCGTTACCATTGATAACGTCGCTTATGGTAGGAACGCCATCAAAATAATTAATAGGAGAGAACCAGGCCCCGAGGTTATAAAACTTTTTTCATGCTCAACTCAGCTGAGCATGAAAATTTCTCTCCTAATAAATATGAAAATGCCAACTATTGTTGGCATTTTCATATTTATTAGCAAAGAAATCTTCATACTCAGCTATGTTAAGCAAGAAAGAATTTGCAATTGTCAGTAATTTGAGATTCATTAGTAAGACAAATTTCGTGCTCGGCTGAGTTGAGCATGAAAAAAGTTTTATAACCTCGGTGCCAGTACGAAGTATGATTTATCATTCTAAGTGTTTCTCCCAAACGCATATACACCAACAAATATATCGTCGTCCTGTCATGTATTTTGACGCACATCTAATTTGACGCGCTTACATGTGTCTTCCTATTCTTGAACAGGCAGAAACATTTTTGTAATGATTCATTGTTACTGGGGTAGAGGAACATGTGTTTAAGTAGAAATTCTAGGATCTTCTTGGAAAATTACAACCATGTAACCTTGAATGGTCAACATTTTTAAAGAAATGCTAAAAGCACTTTTTTTCTTTGAATTAAAGCTCAAAACTTTAAAGATGCATCATCTACATCTGAATCAAACATGCTTCTCTGTTACAGTGTCACCTGATGCATTTATTCACAAGTATGATATATGGTTGAAATGCTTTTGCATACACAATATTACTTTTCAAATGAATATAAGGTCTTATATGGAAATATTTTGCAACTGGAAGAGGAGAAATTCATAAAGTAATTTTCTGTGCATTTGTTTGATACCAAGCATAAATAATTTGAAGAAAAATAATTTTGCTGACAATAAATAATCTATTTAGAGCATATTTTATTAAGACATGTGGCAAATTTGTACATGCAAACAGGAGAAACAAGCACATCAACTGCCCTACCCCTTAAAACTGAGACATAAAAATGGTAGCAATTTGCAAAATGAGGTCAGATTTTTAAAATGTATACAGGTGTCATTTAACAGTGATTCTTGTCATTTTATTTTGTTCTAACAGACAAATGATGCTGCCTGAACATGGTCCTGGTATTATTGTAAAACAAATTACTATCTTGCAAGAAAAATAGCAGCCTATTAGACGCGTCATTTCATATGAGTGTAAACCATAATGACAATCACCATGGTGGTCCTATTTCACTTTGAATTTTTATGAAGGCAGTTGATGCAAATTTATTTAAATGATATTAAATAATGTTCTGGAAGTCCATGATCGTCTTACACAAAACAAATGTACTTGGAGTTGTATGTGAAATTTATGATATGTCAAATAATGCTTAAGTACGTCAAAACCCATGAGTCTAGGCTATATATAATGCATCAGGACGTGTAGCTTAGACTTTAACCAATGCCATGCGATAGAAAGTATACTGGTACCAGGTTCAGCTTATTTATCCAATTACATGTTATGTCTATAGGAAACACTTGCTTCCATAGCTACCGATATAATAGAGTCATGAAACAAAAATAATATGATAAAGCGCAAACCAAGTTTTATGTATGCATAGCTTTACTTTAATCGATTCAGTGTAGTGTGTTGAGGTGTCTTTTGAAAATTCCCCACGCCCCCTCCCCCCACCCCCACCAACACACACACACATACAATATATATATACAAGTATGGTTATTGATGTATCCCGAGTCGTTTGATACTTACTCATATTGATGGTTACTGTCATACAGATATTATTATCCCTTCTGTCTGCTATACAAAATTCAATATCTCGAAACACATACGAGTATTCCATGCTAAGATCCGCTTTGACATACACATCACCAGTGTCTGAAAAAAATACACTTTTGTATAATAATCTCGTAAATGAAAATAAAACGACAAATTAATTGCAATGACTCTTAAATAAACAAAGCAATGGCTTTTTTAAAAAAGTATCAGCAGTGGTACTAGAAAGAGTAAATAATGTGTATAAATAAATACAGATTGAGCAGAATCATAAAATTACAGCTGTCAAAAGACAGCGTAGCTTTACAGCTCAGCATATTTTCTGTTGCGCGATTGGCTCAAATCAACGAACTGAGGAATTATGTCATGCAGATCTACATACCATATGAAGTCAGTCATCGTAATACATGAACGCAATATTTTAAGTATAACGTTCATCCATTCAATAGCATTCAAGTTAAAAGGCAAAATCGTTGGTCCAGGAAATTGAGGTCACATTGACTTAAGTCTCCGATTTTCGCAATTTTGTGTGTTCTCTACTTCCAAAAGCAATCATTTTTTACTTTAATTTTTTGTATATTATCAGGTCAATTTGTTTGTTACATTGGCATGTATCCAAAGTATGACTACATCTTTCATATAGTGTTCGAGATAAAAGGCAAAATATCGGTCACATTGACCAATATTTAATATAAAGTCAATTTCGTTGGCGCAAATATCCCAAGTATGATGTTCATACAGACAGTCTTTAAAGCTTAAGGCAAAATCAATGTACGATATAGATCACATTCATCTACATATTGTATTAGTTCAATTTCGTTGTGACATGGAACCAAGATCCCTAATATGAAGTATATCCATCAAACAGCCTTCAGGATATAAGACAAAACCTCTGGACTGTGACACGTAGGTCATATTAACATACATATGAAATGCGTTCAATCTTCGCGTCACATGGAATCAATATCGCTAGTATGACATTTGTCCATTAAATAGTATTAAAGATATAAGGCCAGTCAGCATTCTACGTAAATCTATATCGGGCCGTTATCGGTGTAGATTTACGTAGATTGCTAGCTGGGAGGCAAAATCGCTGGACTGTGGTATATAATATGCATTTAGTCTTGGTGTCACATGGGACCAATATCCCATGTATGGCATTTATCTATCTAATAGTTCTAAGATATCACACAAACTGTCTGGACGATGGAATACAGGTCGTGACCTTAAATTCATGCCACTGAGGTAACTACTATACGGCCGTCCGATCTTATTATGTTTAGATGTTGTTTACATAACAGAAATTTATTAGAATACATGGGTGTACTAATTTTGACCATTAGACCCACCCGGTGGACGTGTATACTCGGATCACTATCTATGGATTAAAGAAGACCCTCCATGACAGCCAAGTCCGAAATATGAATGCAAAGGTTTCCATTACGAAAACACGCCTATTCAAATATACTGAAAATTTTACCACCAAAAACTTATATTTTTCAGATACAAATTCGGATATTATTCATATTTCTACTCAAAACATGGATTGTGGGTACTTGTTAGAACCGCCTCAGTCAGGCGATTCTAACGAGAACCCATAATCTATGTTTTTGAGCAGAAATAAGAAAAAATAATGCATACCCCTATAAACCCCAGTTTTACTATATAAAAATGGGGTTGAAGGGGTTCAACATTATATAGGTATGTTTTCTTGATGTTAGATTTTGATCTATCGCCCATCCCAAAATTGCTGGACTGTGGCATATAGGTAAGCTGACCTTCAATTCATTACACTGAGGTCAGTGCAATAAAGCTGTCCTGTGTTTAGATGTTATTTGCAGGACAAAAATACATTAGAACGTTTTACAAACTTGTCTTAGAGTTTGACCACTAGCCCCACTGGGGAATGTAAATTGGGATCAGTATTTATGATATCAATGAAGACTTATTCAAGCACTCAAGTGAGAAACTACTCGGATTAGTGAGAAATATGAATGCTAAGGTGTCCTAAATTTTGACGTCCAGCCCATCTAAAAATGCTGGACCATAGAATATAAGTCAACGTAACCTTCAATATATAACACTGTGGTCAATGCCATACGGCTATCTGATCTACGACTTACTGTGTTAATATGTTATTTGCATAATAGAAATATATTAGAACACTTCACAAAGGTGTTCTAGATTTTGACTATTAGTCCCAATGGGGCACGTATACTGGGGTCTGTATTTATGGAATCAAAGAAGACTCACGCAGGCAACCATGTCCCAAATATGAATTTCTTTTAATGAGAGACTACCGAGATGTACGCATTTGAAAAAAAAGAAACAAAAAAAAAACTTGCATATAAAACTTCAGCACAGTGAAACATCTTCACAAAGGGGTCCCACATTTTGACCTCTAGTCCCACAACTGGGCATAATAACGGGTTAAGTATCTACAGAATCAAAGCTCTCCTCCTCTCCTCCCTGTTACTCATGTTCCAAACATGAATACCGACAAGTCAATGCCGAGATATAAGCTTTTGAAACTTTTGCATATGAAATTCTGACACAATGTAACGTAACGGGAACGCGGAAAAAAATGCAAATAATATGAAAATGCTCACATATTTATTAGCAGAGAAATTTTCATGCTTAGCTATGTTTAGCGAACAAGAATTAGCAGTTGTTAGTAATTTGTGATTTATTAGCAGGACAAACTTCATGCTTAGCTAAGGTAAGCATGAAAAAGGTTTTATAACCTCGGGGCCAGGCTGACTCCAGTGGCTCTCTTTGTACTTCCTACAATCGAGCTAACAACATAAAATGTGCAGCCAAGACTAACCCTTACCATGCTGAATAAACTGAGATACCATACCCACTTTTAATAGCTACTCAGATTGCTTGATCCACGTTGTTGGTACACATTTACATACATACTCAGGCAAACAGGGTAGATCCAGATCAACTGACTTCAGTTATTCAAAAAACCAACTGATTTGAATCTATATTGTTTCCAAATCCAGAGCACCGCCGGGATCAGGAGGACCAGGGCTAACGTCAAACATGCATTCTAATACTTATTTCAATTTACTGATTTTAACAACAGTCACTTCATGAGAGTGGTATTTTTTTCAACTATGTCTTACCAGAAAATTCACTGCTGTAGTTAGCGCTGATAGTCTACTGATAATACATACACACGCAACATTCTCTAATTTCGTGCAATTGAACGCTTGTCAATATCACAAACATTTAGTACCGGTATTTTTATTGTTTATCAGTAAAGTGAAACGCTCTGTATGCTTTGAAAAAATTTTAAAATATTTTGATTTTCTATTTTCTAGAACATACGCTTTGACGTTTGTTCTTTCATCTTTACTTTGCATGAAATTTCAAAGCGTATTTCATTGAATCAAAAAAAAAAAAAAAAAAAAAAGAAGAAGATATATCGCCAATTTGTGGGTTAGCCAAACAGTTCCTGCGAGTGTAAAGTGTTATCTATGTTGTTTGCGAAAAATGAAATTCTAGTCCAATACTGACATCCCAGCGGGACATGACGTTTAGACAACGTCGCCTCAACGTCGATGCAACGTCATGCAACGTCACCTCAACGTCTATACAACGTCATGGTGTTGCATCAACGTTGAGGCGACTTTGTATATACGTCATATCTCCGCTGGGATTGAGTTTCCCAATAAAACAGCGACAATACCTCCATCAAGGTCGAAAAGCTTGTCGTCTGCTCTCGAGATGTTAGCATAATCCCAGGGTTTGAATTGGCTGTCGTCTGTTACGGTATATCGAATAAAGTCGTTGTCAACCCAGTAGTCTGGATTCACTGCTATTAGCCGTGTAACGTAAGTATCTGTAGTGTGAGTGTCTTTAGAGATGCTGACATAAGTAGGAGCTGAAATACAACAATGATGTATTGCAAACAGTTTTTCCTTTGACGTAGGCAAATTGCTGACTAATAACACTTTGCATGGTGGGTAAACTTTCAACAGACGACATTTTGAAATATGTTTTCTATTTTTTTTTTCTAGTAAATAGGACTTGAAATTGCATGCAAATTTTCCATATTTTCCAGGAAGCATATGCAAACTGTCATCAGTTTGATGTCCGCTGAATCTTATGAAAATGCCTGTCCGCTGAATCTTATGAAAATGCCAACAAGAGTTTTATATTTATTAGCAGAGAAAATTTCACGCTCAGATATGTTTAGCAAGAAAGAATTTGCAGTTACAGATAATATGAGATTTATTAGCATGAAAAATCTGATACTTAGCCGAGTTGAGCATAAAAATGTTTTATAACCTCAAGGCCAGGTTATGACGTATGATCCTTGGTTCAATGTTTTCATGCTAATTGCTAGTCCTTATCTGTTTAAGCATATATCCGTTTCTTCAAAAAGAAATTACTTCAGCAGATCCAATATAGATAGTTTCTGAAGGGGATACTTTCATCTTTGTATGTGTTTTTTTAACTCAAAGTAATTAACAGAAAGGGCCCCGAGGTTACAAAACTGTTTTCATGCGCAACTCATCTGAGCATGAAATTTTCTCTGCTAACAAATATGAAAATGCCAACAAGAGTTTTATATTTATTAGCAGAGAAAATTTCACGCTCAGCTATGTTAAGCAAGAAAGAATTTGCAGTTACAGGTAATCTGAGATTTTTTAGCATGAAAAATTTGATACTCAGCCGTTTTATAACCTCAAGGCCAGGTTATGACAGGGAGGCTGCATATATGATCCTTGGTTCAAAGTTATCATGCTAATTGCTAGTCCTTACATATCCAAGCATATATCCGTTTCTTCAAAAAGAAATTACTTCAGCAGATCCAATATAGACAGTTTCTGAAGGGGATACTTTCATCTTTGTATGTGTTTTTTTTTAACTCAGTCATTGACCCTTGTCCTGCTGAACCCGGATATATCCTGTCTTTGCAAACAGTGTAGATCCAGATCAGCTGGCTTCTGAAGAAGCCAACTGATCTGGATCTGCACTGTTTGCCACTAAGTATGTGAATATATATCAACAATCTGGATCTAGTAATCTGATTGGCTGAAAATTAGAAGTGGGTGTGGCCTCTTAATTTATTCAGCAGGACAAGGGTTAACAGAAAGGACCCCGAGGTTATAAAACTGTTTTCATGCGCAACTCAGCTGAGCATGAAATTTGTCCTACTAATAAATCTTAGCTAACCAACATTTTCGACTTCTTTCCTGCTAAAAATAGCTGAGCATGAAACTGTCTCTGTCAATAAATATGAAAATGCCAACAACAATTTTTGGCATTTTCATATTTATAAGCAGAGAAAATGTCATGCTAAGCAGAGTCAAGGCCGGAAGTAATGTAGATCATGATGACGACTAATAATGAGCCGTCTCACCCGTATCTATATGGTTTGCATTGATATGAGCTTAGGTGTACCACGGTTAAAAAATAAATACCAGATGGACATAAAAAGGTTGTTTAATAGAGGATCATCCAAGGAAAGTCACTGTCAAAACATCAAGATTGAGAAACCTAAAAAAGGCCAAAGAAACTTAAGTAAGGTCTATGATATTGGACCTTTGAGTTGCCATAACAATCGACCAGTTCAAAACAGCCATTTGGAAGAGGCCTGCTGAACGACAAACCGTCAGATTAATGACAAACATACGTTGTATAGGAGCAACAGGCACTTAAAGACAACATTTTTAAATATAACATCTAATCTTAATCTGGTACCCAGGCAAGGCAGTGTGTGGAGATTAAAACATAAACCTTCATAAAGGATCATCTAGGAAAAATGACTATTAAAATCTAATCTCATCACGAAAGCATACCTATATAATTTTGACCCCCTTAAACCCAACTTTTATAAAGTAAAACTGGGGTTTACAGGGGTATGCATTATTTTTCTTATTTCTGCTCAAAAACATAGATTGTGGGTACTCGTTAGAACCGCCTCGGCGAGGCGGTTCTAACGAGTACTCACAATCTATGTTTTGAGCAGAAATATGAAAAACATCAGATTTTTTTTATCTGAAAATTTTCAGTTTTTGCTGGCGAAATTTTCAATATATTTGAATAGGCCTGTTTTCGTAATGTTAATCTGGTACCAAGGCAAGGCAGTGTGAGGAGATTAAAACACAATCTTCATAGAGGATTATCTAGGAACAATGACATAAAGATTAGCTCAAATTGTTTCAATAGTTATGTGATCGCATAGGGAGCATACGTTTTAACCATTAAATCTCTAAGTAAATTGGTAGCAGACAGTCTAAAATTAATATATATTTTTTTTTTGTTTCAGAGAAAAAAGTCTTGGCATTTCATGTGAATGATCTGCCAGACATACTATTCACATAAAATGTCAAAACTCATAGTCTTTGCAAATAATTATAAAAGCATAGAATGTCGTTAACTACAATTTTGCTAAGTGTTTTAAGGGTTAACAAACAGTCAACATCACGAAAACTTGCCTAAATAATGTGACCCCTTAAACCCCACTTTTATATAGTAAAACTGGGGTTAACAGGGGTATACATTATTTTTCTTATTTATGCTCAAAAACATAGATTGTGGTTCTAACGAGTACCCACAATCTATGTTTTGAGTAGAAATATGAAAAATATCAGAATTTTTTATCTGAAAATTTTCAATTTTTGGAGGTGAAATTTTCTATGTATTTGGATAGGCGTGTTTTCGTAATGCGACAATAATGATCTTGCACTATGCGTGCGGGGACTCATCAGTGTTAATAATACATAACAATCAAATTATGTCTTAGGCATTACGAAAACACGCCTATTCAAATATACTGAAAATTTCACCACCAAAAGCTGAAAGTTTTCAGATAAAATTTCTAATATTTTTTTCATATTTCTGTTCAAAACATAGATTGTGGGTACTCGTTAGAACCGCCTCGGCGAGGCGGTTCTAACGAATACCCACAATCTATGTTGTTTAGCAGAAATAAGAAAAATAATGTATACCCCTGTAAACCCCAGTTTTACTATATAAAAGTGGGGTTTAAGAGGGTCAAAATTATATATGTATGTTTTCGTGAAGGCATATGTGAACTTTGCTTGCGCAATGATTATTCTTCACATACCATAGTCAAGCTGGCTCAGTTGTTCAAAGCGTCGTTAGCTTAACAAGTTCGTTAAGGGTCATTTCGTTAACTGTTTTAGCGGATTCAATATATAATATTCTGATATTTTTTGCTGAAAAAAAATGTGAGTAGCTTTTGCACTGTTTTTCAGCAAAAAGAAAATCAGCATATTTGCATCGTTTACTAACGACATCGTTAGTTTTGAACACATGGGCCCTGATGCATTGCGTGCGCGCCCACTCCGATGAACCAGAAGTGTCTGAGCATTCAGAAATACTTAACACTTAGCATGTTGGGTAAAAAAAAAATCAGCAGATATTTTAATATTATTTTTCTTATTTTTCACAGAAAATAGGATTTGACATTTCATGCAAATTGTCTCCTATTTTCTGGAAAAAACAACAGAAAAAAATCTGCTCGATTTGTCAGCTGCTGAATCTCTCTTCAGCATGGTATATTTTCAAAACAGATTTTATACTAGGTAAGCTGATTCTTACTGTCAGCAGTAAAGTACGGCGGTTGATTGTCCTCCAGTTGAAGAACGAATGTACTTGTCACAGCAGAATCATACGCATCCCAACAATTAATAGTAAATACGAACTCGTGGTTTGCAGTCGTCCCATAGGTGAAACATCCTCTGTTCTTTGCACAGTCGAACTCACAACCAAGGTCGAGACAACCGATTCGGTAAATACTCCAGGCTGTGATTAACAAATATATGTAGTATACATTTACATAAAACATAAAATAAAATCACATAAAAAATCAGCAGGCAACGTTTTGAGACGTTTCTTTTTTTCTTTTTTAACCTAAAAATTAGCCTTCGACATTTCATGCAAATTGTCTCCTTAGGCTCCTAAGGAGACAATTTGCATGAAACATCAAAGCCTACTGTCTTGGAGAAATGAAAAAAAGGTATAGTCAATATGCCTGTTTGCTGAATTAGCCCCGAGAGTAATATAGGCTTATATGCTGAATTCCTTTTGAAAAGGGGGTCTACTATCAAAGCAAAGAATTTGATGGATGAGGGACAAATTCTATGCTTTGACAGTAGCCGCCGCTACAAAATCTGGCAATACACTATCAACTGTGCCCAGTTATCTTAATTCTTTCAGTTCAATTTTCGGACGACTTTTGGACGACTTTTGTCGTCTGATTTTTTTTTTTTTTTGATTTTTTTTTCGGAAAAACTATCGATTGGAAAAAAGTTTATATGCAAAGTTGAAAGACTGAATGTCAAACAGCGTAGATCCTTATGAGATGACTCATTATGAGCCGTCACTGGATCTACGCTGTTTGCAAAAGCCTATTGTTATCGCCTATGGCAGTGAAAGAGTTAAGCGTGACCTTATCCTGCTGAACGAAAATATAACAAAAGAACATTTTAAAATGGGCTACGCTCACTCTATTAGAAAATGGCTTTATACTATATGCAACCAGAGTAGCCGGAACTCAGCTTGAGCATCCGTCGTTTGAATGGCAAACAGTGCAGATCTAGATCAGTTGGCTCCTACAGAAGCAAACTGATCTGGATCTGCACTGTTTTCAAAGGCAGGGCATATCCAGGTTCTGCATTGTTGATCGCTCAAAAATCAACCGATGGACAAAACCATATAAGAACGCTTTGAAACGATCGGCAGCCAGGGTAATTGGCCGTAAATTCCGTATTCTGACAGACGTCCGACCCCGCCATCATTGCAGATGTCGTTCTAAACATAAATTATTGTTTTCGGATAAAGTTCTTCTGCATCAACACTGAATTACCACTGTTAAAAAACTATTCTGAAACTAATGCGAGGACTTGATGAAAGGAAACAAGAGTATAGGACCGCGGTTGTTCGAGTAAAGACAACAGATTTTCATTCACATACCCATAGTTACTTATACATGGGTACCGTAATTACCCTACGTATTCAATAAATACGCCAGGGTAAAAAAGTGTAGACACAGATCAGACTCTACAGAATGCAACATTAAACCACACGTAGCACTATGGTGGATCCTAATAAAGACAACAGATTGCTGTTCAAATAAAGATAGCTACTACTATAGTTTGGGATGGTACCAATTTGTCTAAGTGTTTGGATAGACAGGACAGGGTTGATAGTGTAGACTCAAACAAAATGTCAGATACCTTAGGATCATATTAACCCATTGTAGTATGTAGACCCCTAAAAGGGTAACTGGCAAACAGTGCAGACCTAGATCAGACGCGGAAGAACGCGGCGTCTGATCAGGGTCTCCATTGTTTGCAAATAGTTCAACCATTCTTCTTTAGGAATATCTAAATGACATAGCCAGGTATACCTCAAATCGAAATTTAAGTCTTCCAAACCATGTATATAGTGTGGGAGAGTGTATTCAGTCTATAACTGGTTAACGTCTATGCTAATTGCCTCTCATCAAGCAGTCTGTAGATACTAAAGAAACGTAGTAAACACAGAAAGGTAGCTGTTATCAGAAGCTGGCCATTGTAGACAGGTATCCGTTTATGGTTTAACCCTTGTCCTGCTGAACCCGGATATACACTGCTTTTGCAAACAGTGTAGATCCAGATCAGTTGGCTTCTGAAGAAGCCAACTGATCTGGATCTGCACTGTTTTTGATTAAGAATGTGAATTTGTATCAATAACATAGATCAAGTAATCTGATTGGCTGAAAATTAGAAGTGGGCATGGCATCTTAATTTATTCAGCATGACAAGGGTTAAGTTGTATGACGAAAAGTGAAGGACAAATTCCAACTGAACAGGCGCCAAGGTCTGCATTGTTTGCATACGTCATAAAGTCCATTTTCATGCATTACAGATAATATATAATAACAAAGGCTTGTAAAGGCATATCGTTATTTTACTAAAATGAATGTTGTGACCCGATGAAAAACAATAAATGTTTATACTCGAGACCGACCAGTTGATGAATTCCACTGAGATCATATGCCAGATTTGGAAGTTGGGTTTCCTAGCCATCATGCCACAAACATTCCCTAAGATAAAAATGTAAGTAAAATGTACCATGAAATGGTACGATCACGAAGCACAGCCAAAGAAGGACAGATGACATTACGAAAACACGCCTATTCAAATATATAGAAAATTTCACCTCCAAAAACTGAAAATTTTCAGATAAAAAACTCTGATATATTTTATATTTCTGCTCAAAACATAGATTGTGAGTACTCATTATAACCTAACCGCCTCGACGAGGCGGATCTAACGAGTACCCGCAATCCATGTTTTGAGCAGAAATAAGAAATATTATGTATACCCCTGTAAACCCCTGTTTTACTATTTATAAGTGGGGTTTAAGGAGGTCAAAATTATATAAGTATGTTTTCATGAGGAGATACAACAATGACAAAATAAACGTCACATATGAAGCCAGTGACGTACAAACAAAGAACTGCAATAGAGCCACTGGCTTGGACGGTCAGTTGAAAAGTACTTGGAAGCCTTGTTCTGCTGAATAAATTAAGATGTCACGCCTATTTCAAATTTTCAGCCAATCAGATTACTTGATCCAGATTGTTGATATAAATTCACGTACTAAATGACAAACAGTCCAGATCCAGATGTTGGCTTCTTCAGAAGCCAACTGATCTGGATCTGCACTGTTTGCAAAACAGGGTATTTCCGGGTTCAGCAGGACAAGGGTTAATCCAGTTCTACTCGCGCAAAACCACGCCCTTATCTCTAAACATTTAAAATAAAAAGAAAAAAGAAAGCAATTGCTGTCATTCGTTGAAGATAACCACAATGCTAGCATAAAAAAGCAAAGTGGGCAGTCGTATAACGGGTGGCTACAATGCCAGTATTACAGTAGATCAGTATTAGAATATCCGACTTGGAACGGAAAGCATTATTATACAATCACTGAGGCTGAGTGGGGCTAAAATTAGCTACACTTCTGAGCAATATTCAGGGAAACATGACGCCGACGATAATAGTAAATCATCACAAAAACATACCTGTATAATTTTGACCCCCTTAAATCCCAATTTTATATAGTAAAACTAAGATTTATAGGGGTATATAATATTTTTTCTTATTTCTGCTCAAAGACAAAGATTGTGGATACTCGTTAGGACCGCCTACGAGTACCCACAATCTATGTTTTGAGCATAAATATGAAAATATCAGAATTTTTATCCATTGCAAAAACTTTCTGTTCTTGGTAATGAAAGTTTCAATATCTTTCAATAGGTGTGTTTTCGTTATGGACATTTTTAGATATCGCTCGAAATTGTATGCCGTTTATGAAATCTGACATATCTGATACAGTGATCTTCAACTGCAAATCTCTGAGTGATTCAGAGCGACATCATCACCATCAAAGATCAGCCTTGCCAGACCAGCACAGGAATGCAATTTCAGTTATTTGATTCAAACATACGAGTCATCGCATGACAAAAACAACAAAATAGCATGTGTGCCCAGCGAATACTCAGATTAGCCTGGGCATCCGCCCAGTCTGAATAGAGCCTTCGCAGTCCTCATGAAGAAAGCTTGGGTCCTTTGCTACCCATTTAGTGCACAACAAAGACTCTGGTCAGACTGGTCAGATCCCCAGGCTGATCTGTCTTCTCTGGGCGCACATGCCATTTTGTTGGTTTTGTAATACGCTGGAACATATCTTAACTTAAGGAAAAGAAAAGATTCCAAAACAATATTACTATTGGGGTTTCAGTGAAATATTTCATAATTGCTTTTCAACGAAGAGTACTTATATATTTTCGAATTCTTATGAAATAATGGACGCATCTTTATGTCGGTATTGTGGCATTGGAAATGTCAACCATCTTTCATCACTTGCCTGGCTTTGAGGTTATAACGATTTTTTCGTGTTTAATTCAGCTAAGGATGAAATTTATCTTGCTAATAAATCTCAAAATAACTAAATTGCAAATTCTCTCTCGCTAAACATAGCTGAGCATGAAATTTCTTTGTGGCATCTGATCTGGATCTACACTGTTTGGCCTATCGGTTCAAATACTTAGGGCTATTACGGTTAGCTTTTAGAGATTATAATATAAATGCTCCGGGTACGGCATTTCCTACAAGGTTGCATGTGCCCCCACCTCCCCTCCCCTTCCCCGCGAAATCGATTAACCTGCGCATCCATTCAGTTTGATGAGGATATTCGCAGGGTACTCCGTGGGTAGCCAAAGACCTAAAGACCTAAAGCGTCTTCAGACGAAGTGAATACTCTGATCAGCTTTCGCGAGTCTTCGCTGGCGCATATGCAATCTTGTAGAAGCCCCGGCTCAAATGCGATATCTACGGTAGAAAGTTTATATGCGGTTACCTCTAACTATCAGCCAACTTCCTGTAACAGCCACTATTCTGATATCGCGAAGTGGTGTTTCGTTTTATGGCTAACGTTTCTACAATGAATACCACTCTACAATATATATACAGTCGCTTTTCGTTAACTCGACTTCGCTTATGCCGAATAATCTCTTATCTCGAAGGAAAAATCTGATCCAGGTTTAAACATGAAATTCTAACAACAAGTGACAAAATATTGTCGAAAAGAGGAGAAATTGCTCCTATTTTCTACAATATTTTCAATATATTTCTGACCAGGAGTCAAATTACATATTCATTTGTGAAATGTGGTTTTTCGATTTCTTGTATTTTCTTCAATTCTGCAAATCTGATATGTCCAGGTACGGATATCTCGAAGTATTCAGAGAGTCCCTTGGACCTCGAGATAACGAAAGTCGACTGTAGTTAGTTTTGAGTCTAACCAAAATTGCCTGTTTATAATAGGTAGGTTGCAATGTACTTGATTCCTAAAAAAGATAAACGAAGTTCTTGTCTAGACTGCGCCGATGCTCAGCCTGGACTGACCTTTGCTACACTAATACAGTCAACTCTCGTTATCTCGACTTCCCTTATCTCGAATAACCACTTATCTCGAAGAGAAATTCTGGTCCCTGTTTTAACATGGAAATCTAAGAACAGGTAACAAAATATTGTGGAAAAGAGGAGGTTCAAAATTGCTAAAATCGTTCCGATATCCTTGATGGCCGCCATGGCGGCCATATCGAAATTCTTCAAATGACATCTCCTCCCAAACCGTAAGTCAGATTGAGCTGAAACTTGATGTAAAGCATCAGAGTGACATAGCGAATCAGAATTGCTAAAATCGTTCCGTTCGGATATCCAAGATGGCCGTCTGGGCGGCCATCTTGAAAATCGTGAAACCACATCCGTTCCCGAACCCTTAGTTGAAAAGAGAAGAAATTGCTCCTAAGAATCTTTCCGATTGTGTGGTTACTTTTTTTATTTATTTGTTGTTTTTTTTTTTTGTTTTGTTTTTTGTTGTTGTTTTTTTTTTTTTTTTTTTTCTTTTTTTTTTTTTTTTTTTCTTTTGTTTTTTGTTTTTGCAACCTACAGGAGTTCAGACACCCGACTATAAGGGTCTGTAAACAAAATTAAAAGACTATTTACAGTTATAATCGTATCTTCCATCATGGTCCAGTCTAAACATGTTGTTTTCGTATGGTGTAAACGTCATAGAACACGTCACGTTGTCATGGAGATGGTTGTTGTAGTCATACGTGATTATTTGGTGCACGAGAAAATCCGTATCATTGTTCTCATGTACTTTCATTTCTGCTGGCAGACTTTCAAATCGTATGGGCTGAAAGCAGATAAATAAAACATAAGCACTGAAATAAACAGGCGATGACGAAGGGAGAATGAGTACACCTTAAAGGTGGCACCGCTGATCATTACGAAACCATGCCTATTCAAGTATATAGAAAATTCTACCTCCAAAAAATGAAACTTTACAGATAAACAAATAAAATCTGATATTTTTCATATTTCTGCTCAAAAACAAAGATTGTGGGTACCCGTTAGAACCGCCTCATCGAGGCGGTTCTTACGAGTACCCACTATCTATGTTTTTGAGCAGAATTAAGAAAAATAATATGTAACCCTGTAAACCCTAGTTTTACTATATAAAGTGGGGTTTAAGGGCATCAAAATTATATAGGTATGTTTTTCTGATGAAAATTGTTTTTGTTGTCCTTCTGAAACGGGCTGTAATATAATAATAATAATAATAATAATAATTATTATTATTATTTTTATTATTATTATTATTATTATTATTATTATTATTATTATTATTATTATATTACACTAAAAAGAAATAATTTACTCTTTAGAAGCAAATTCTTTGCTTTTGGAGTAGAACTCTTTTATTGCAGTAAAGCAAACAGAAAGTCTCGTACATTAACCAAATTCTCGTCAGCATACATTTGCTAAGTCCAATAAAAATATGTGTGCTTGGGGTAACCTTACTCACCTAATTCTTCTGTTGAAACCTAGCAATTTTGTTTGCAGGTTTTCTCAAAAACCAACAACAAACAATTAGGCGATACTGGGACAAATTATTTTATTTATGCCAAATGTCACACAGGTCATTTCATGACAAATAATTATTTTACTTAAATTTAGGTAGTTTCTATTTTACAATCTGTGATACGCTACCTTAAAATGTAAAGTGAAAGTAACCTTCACCTACTTAAGGGAAACCCGGGATTCCTCTATGTAGTATTTTTACTCGTATGTAAATAGCGCAGTCCAATGATAACTTCTTACTCTATAATTCTCTCTATTCTTAGTGTGTGTGACGTCAGGGTGATTACTAACACAAATAACCAATGCATGTACCTGTTGTTTATGCACCTGTATTTTTATGCGCGCTCTTTGCATTCAGCCGGTGGCCATCTTAGTGGCAGAAGGTCATCCTCCATTCAACGGAGAAATTATTTCTTTCATTCACCTTCTGAAGTTTATATCTTCACTGATATTCACAGAATGAATTTATTATACAGCCAGGTATGTTGATAAGGGTTGTTTGTTTACGTTCCGTCAGTATTGATTATTTTACACACCTTTGTCATACATGTCCGTCTTCGTGCTGAATGTAAACAAACCTCGTCTTGTGAAGAAATGCGCTTTCCTGTATCAGGTCATAGTATTGATATGCATCGGTGTTAGTATTACATTAATAGAGTAATTCTGCACAGTTTCATCACTTAATTTACAAAGATACATGCATAATCTATAAATACTCATGACTTCCATCCGTCATAAGCAAACCCCATGTCTAACTATTAAGGTCGCTAGAACCAAATTTAATTACATGTCTGTCAAGATGTGCAAGTTATGTCCTATGTATTTGTATCTGTACATTTGTATATTGTATAAGGTCTTGTTCTATGTGTTTGTGTATTTTATTTGTAGGACACCTTTTAAAACCGGGATTTGTAAAGAGTCTTCGTTTTCTTTGTCTACCCTGGCTACCAGGCTATACGACACAAATATGTGGACAAGCAGGCCTGAGCAACAGAAGCAGTTTGGTCAGTATCTACACTATTTGCCATTCTATCAGTATTTTTTAGATAGCACGTAATCAAAATAGCCCTGTAAAATTTTATGTGAATTATGATGCAGATTACAAATATATTTGGTTATTATGGTATTCTATATAAAAACTAAAACAAATCCCTGCCTACAATATACCAATTTTTTATTAACTTGTTACCCTGAACACAAATATTTTTATTTATTTATTTTTTTCTATTATTATTATTTTTTTTTTACAGGGCGTGATGACAAAAATATGCTTAATGGACAGAATGATATATAAGAAAGGTATTGTTTTGTTCTTATTTCCTTATAGAATATATGTTTTGGATATTTATTAGAATCGCCTCGCGGAGGCGATTCTAACAAATATCCAAAACATATGTTTCTTTAGCGTATTAAGTACAATATTCTTGCATAGTTTTTACTAATTGTTACCTCTTAAGCGACAGTTTTGTAACAGTGAAATTGTCATTATAACGAATTTTGACGTTGTTTCGAGTGTCGGTATAAAGAGGGTTGTCTGTACGGGTGTCAGTCAAAAATCAATGACAAAACGGCAAACAGTGTAGATCCTGATGAGACGGTTCGTTACCTCATCTGGATCTGCACTGTTTGCAAAGTTTTCTGTACTGGTCTGCAAGGATGAAAGAGTTTATAAGGAAAGTAAATTCATGGTAGATTTTCACCATTATTGCAAGGAAGACAATTGTCCTGGGCCCAGTTATTCAAAAATAAGGATATCGTTATTAAACGTATCGTTAAAACTTTAATCGTTAAATATGGCATCTAATATTTTTGCTGAAAAATGTGAGTAGCTTTTGAATTTCACATTTGTCAGCAAAAATACCTGTGAATAAATTATTGTACTTACTAGAACAGTTAACGTTTTGACCACTAACGAGATCGTTAAGCTAACGATGCTTTGAGCAACTGTGCCCTGTTTGCTTTCCTGTGCACCAAGTGATTTGTAACTCAAGGCATATTTTCTTCAAGTAGAGACTTTGCTTCCAATGGAGAGAGAATTTTTTCGCTTTTTAGAAGAAAAGCAAGAGCACTTTTGACAGCTTTATCTCCCCTGTAGATGTAACCAGTCCGATTTAAAACCGTTTATGCAGTGCGAGAATAAATGATGTTGTTTTATAGTGTTTACTTATTGTTACACAGTTGGACGCTAAATTTAAGACCCACACAAGAGTTATACGGTTAATTTTCCTCCTTGTGTGATCTGTCTTCAGTTTGACCGCGCCATAAGAAAACGTAACTTCGGGCATAAAGGACAGCATCCGCGCAATCTGATCAGGGGCTTTGCTGTCCGCTAACTGAATCATTTGGTACGATAGAATGTATCAATGGACTGCAAATGGCCGGATCAGACTGCGCTTGCGCGGGATGAATCTGAATATGTGCATTTTGCACGTGTTCAAAGACACATTTTTGCTTGGACGGTCCATTTTTTTTTTTTTTTTTTTTTTTTTTTGCATTCTGTGTCAACGATAAGCTTTTGTGTGTTGTCGTTATTTTATGTTACAATTACAAGCCTTCCCGGTTTCTTGGAAAGCTTTATTTTGTTGTCCTCGCCTTTACCCTTGCCATGCTGAATAGATTAAGATATCACGCCTGCCTCTAATTTTCAGCCAATCAGATTCCTTTATAGAGGTTGTCGATACAACTTGACATACTTAATGACAAACAGGCAGATGCGGATCAGTTGGCGTCTTCAGAAGCCAACTGATCTGGATCTACACTGTTTGCAAAGGCAGGTCATATCCGGGTCCAGCAAAATCAGGGTTAAAACTTTCCTGGGTATGTCTATATTTTTTTCCTTCATATTTATCGATTCGCATACAACGTGAGCGAAAATGAAAAGGATATATATTAACCCATTTAAAGCCTAGCATCTCATAAAAGGGACAATGCCAAACAGTGTAGGCCCAGATCAGATGCCGCAGCCCAGTCAGCATTCTACGTAAATCTATATCGGGCCGTCATCGGCCCGTCAGGGTAGCTGACGGGCCGAAGACGGCCCGATGTAGATTTACGTAGAATGCTAGCTGGGAGAACGAGACGTCTGACAGGTGTACACTGTTTGCTTAAAGTTCAGTAATTTATACGAAATGATAATAATAATAAAACAATCAGACACTCCTTATATAGGAAATGGACTGTCCAAAGAGTTAAGGTATGAGAGTCCACTCGGCATAAATGGGTTAAAGGAAATTATTCTGACACCCAGGAAATGCCACAGTCACGCATCACGAAAACATGCCTATATAATCTTGACCCCCTTAAACCCCACTTTTATATAGTAAAACTGGGGTTTACAGGTGTATAAATTATTTTTCTTATTTCTGCTCAAAAACATAGATTGTGGGTACTCGTTAGAACCGCCTCGGCTCAAATTACTAGCAACTGCTAAACTCTTTCTTGCTAAACACAGCTGTGCATGAAAATTTCTCTGCGAATATATAGAAAAAAATGCCAACTTTTGTTGCATGTTGCATTTGTCTTAGTTAGCGTAGCAATGTAAATATGCGGGGACCCCCCACCCCCAGATCTGTGCTGGCCATTGATTGTTATCTTGTCCATATATTACCATTTGAAAGAAATATGATGTTTTTAGAACCTTTTCAGAAGTCACAGAATATGATTATATTTTATCAGCAGTGTTTCTGTTGTACTAAAATACAAAAATAACTAGAGAAAAAATATATACAAGATATATTTTGGGCCTGCACTGCCCTGCTGACCCCAAGTATCTGTGCTCCACACTATATATCTGAAGCGCCGAATTTTAAATTTTAGGTATGTCAGGCTTTGTTATATAGGTATTCCTAGAGAAAAATGCTTACACTATTTGCAAATAGTGGAGACCTTGATCAGACGCCGCGTTCTGCGGCGTCTGATCAGGGTCTCCACTGTTTGCCAGTTACCCTTTTGTGGGTTTCCAGACTAAAATGGGTTAAAAGAAATATATTTACCCAGTTCTGAAACCAAATTCTAAACCTCATAAAGCATATTCTTGTTCTGCTACAAGACTCGGTGTTATCAACTCTGACTACAACAGTATAGTCTCTGTATGGATATGAGGGCCAAACCGTAATGTTACCATTTGTCCGCAAAATGCCTAAAAAGAAATGTAATGTAAACGTAGTTTGTGTAATTTGTTTACCGTATTAGCCCGAAAACGTTATATACTGCAACGTCCTACTATAATTCTACTAAATTTTGGACGTCCAAATTACTACTGTACAATGTGGCGGCCATAAAAAGTCTCCCCGTTTTTCATCATACATCACGAAAACACACCTATATAGTTCTGACCCCTTAAACCCCACTTTTATGTAGTAAAACTGGGATTTACGGGAGTACACAGTATTTTTCTTATTTCTGTTCAAAAACATAGATTGTGGGTACTCGTTAGAACCACCTTGGCAAGGCGGTTCTAATGAGTACACACAATCTATGTTTGGAGCAGAAATATCCGAATTCTTATTTGAAAACTTTCAATTTTTGGTAGTGAAATTTTCAGTATATTTAAATAGGCGTGTTTTCGGAATTGTGCAGTCTTTGTTTCTATTTTCCTTGGAATTATTTAGCTCCTTATGGTAACGTTGAAAACTGAGTTGTGTTTAAGCTGTATGCAGCCCTACAAATTACAATAGTAAAGACTGTCTTCATGATAAATTGACCAGTCTTTACTACTAAATCTTACAAATTGGAAATTTCGAGTGATCAAAAGCATTTTTTTTCTTTACTCGGCAGGCCTAGTCCTCTATGCGGTTAACCAGTAGGTTTGTTTATCCTTTCACCGCCAGCAATGCTGCCTCCGGTGAAGGTGTGTTTAGCCGCCAATCTCCGTCATTGCTGCCTCCGGTGAAGATGTGTTTATCCGCCCATCTCCGTCATTGCTGTCTCCGGTGAAGGTGTGTTTATCCGCCCATCTCCGTCATTGCTGCCTCGAGTAAAGATGTGTTTATCCGCCCATCTCCGGCATTGCTGCCTCCGGTGAAGGTGTGTTTATCCGCCCATCTCTGGCATTGCTGCCTCCGGTGAAGGTGTGTTTATCCGCCCATCTCCGGCATTGCTGCCTCCGGTGAAGGTGTGTTTTCTCCGGCATTGCTGCCTCCGGCGAAGGTATGTTTATCCGCCCATCTCCGGCATTGCTGCCTCCGGTGAAGGTGTGTTTATCCGCCCATCTCTGGCATTGCTGCCTCTGGTGAAGGTGTGTTTATCCGCCCATCTCTGGCATTGCTGCCTCTGGTGAAGGTGTGTTTATCCGCCCATCAGCGTCATGCTGCCTCCGGTGAAGGTGTGTTTATCCGCCAATCTCCGTCGTTGCTGCCTCCGGTAAAGGTGTGTTTATTCGCCAATCTCTGTCATTGCTGCCTCCGGAAAAGGTGTTTTTATCCGCCCATCTCGGCATTGCTGCCTCCGGTGAAGGTGTGTTTATCCGCCCATTTCCGGCATTGCTGCCTCCGGTGAAGGTGTGTTTATCCGGTGAAGGATCTTCTTATTTTAATTTATATGGTTTGGAAAGTCTCAGGCTGCCAGTGTATATACATTTTGTAATAAACCTAAACTTGCTTCGATGCAGTTCTTTTAATGTAATTTTAAAAGTTTTCTGTACTGATACACTGACTGAGTCGAAAGCCTCTACGAGACCCGAATAATTCTATATAATCTGAATACTGTCGGAACCTGGGATGAAGATTATCATCCTGTAAAACTTATTTAACCCTTGCCTTGCTGAGTAAATTAAGACGCCAAGCCCACTTCTAATTTCAAGCCAATCATATTATTTGATTCGTTTATTTTAATAGAAATTTACATATTTAATGACAAACAGTGCAGATCCAGATCAGTTGGCTTCTTCAGAGCATATCATATTCAGCAAAAGGCGAGTTACCCCCCACACACACCACCGCTGTTTTTAGACCGCTGACCATCTAAGGCCATTATTATAACATTGTTTATTCCTTGTAACTATTTGTGTCTTTCTGGCTGCGGACATTTTTTCTATCCTGTTCCAAGTTGTTTCCTAATTGTGTTTTTTCCTTGTTCGCTTGTTCGTGCGTTTAGGTTTCGTGTGTGGTGTGTTTTGTCATTTTTGTTCCTCATCTCTCCTTCTTGTCCTTCGCGATTGTACCATTTTCTGGTCTTCAATCATTTATTGTGTTTATTCTGGCTTAGCTAGCTTTGTGATCACCTCAAGTGGAAAACATATAGCTGATTGCTTGAATACTTGTTAAATGGATGTGCTCTGGCTGTGCTGTAGGAGGTAAAGAGCGGTCTTCGATTGTGGCACCTCCTGGTCTTCATCATTAATATTTGTATTATCAAGGAAAGCACTATATAACATAGAGGGACATGCCGGCAGCCCGACCGACAGACTGAGACACCTCCTGGTCTTCACTGTTAATATTTGTATTATCAAGGAAAGCACTATATAACAAAGAGGGACATGCAGGCAGCCCGACCGACAGACCGAGATACCTCCTGGTCTTTATCACTATATAACAAAGAGGGACATGCAGGCAGCCCGACCGACAGACCGAGACACCTCCTGGTCTTCATCATTAATATTTGTATTATCAAGGAAAGCACTATTATATAACAAAGAGGGACATGCAGGCAGCCCAACCGACAGACCGAGACACCTCCTGGTCTTCACCGTTAATATTTGTATTATCGAGGAAAGCACTATATAATAAAGAGGGACATGCAGGCAGCCCGACCGAAAGACCTAGACACCTCCTGATCTTTACTGTTAATATTTGTATTATCGAGGAAAGCACTATATAACAAAGAGGGAAATGCAGGCAGCCCGACCGAAAGACCGAGACACCTCCTGATCTTCACCGTTAATATCTGTATTATCGAGGGAAGCACTATATAACAAAGAGGGACATGCAGGCAGCCCGACCGACAGACCGAGACACCTCCTGGTCTTCATCATTAATATTTGTATTATCAAGGAAAGCACTATATAACAAAGAGGGACATGCAGGCAGCCCGACCGAAAGAACGAGACACCTCCTGGTCTTCACTGTTAATATTTGTATTATCAAGGAAAGCACTATATAACAAAGAGGGACATGCAGGCAGCCCAACCGACTGACCGAGACACCTCCTGGTCTTCATCATTAATATTTGTATTATCAAGGAAAGCACTATATAACAAAGAGGGACATGCAGGCAGCCCGACCGACAGACCGAGACACCTCCTGGTCTTCATTGTTAATATTTGTATTATCGAGGAAAGCACTATATAACAAAGAGGGACATGAAGGCAGCCCGACCGACAGACCGAGACAAATAAGGAACAATTGAATAAAGGGATAAACTAGCAATGGTAAAATAACTTATCTCGAACGGACACTGAAACATCGCTGACATAATAGTCTTCACATGTGTCCGGAATTGTGAAAGATGTAAAGATGAAATGATAGATGCAGAGATATATACAATCAAACCAGCTTTTGAACTATGGAAATTTATTCGAGACATAGATAGTTCGAGACATCAAGGAATAATCATAGCGCCAGGTCAGGAGACAGACAAATGAAGATAATTTAGGGATGTCTTTTCGATCTTCTATAAAATGATCGCTTGTTGTATGATTTTAGAATTGTTTCGAAAATGCTATTCTAATGAGTACACACAACATCCTTTTTTAGTTATAGAATGAGAAAGTTTTCTTGAAATATCCGTCAATATTTGTTTTCTTGATGATTTCCTAGGGCCACAAAAGCGCCACGGTAAACGAACCATCGATATTCGAGTTATAGAAGTTTTACTGCAATAATGTACATCAGTGTATATACCCTTTCTAAACTCGTGATAATGTAGGGCTTACCTGCCATATGGTCCATTTCCGCTACATCTAGATCTGTTGAGTCAATTGTCCACATGAGTCCTTGCCAGACGTTGCTGACAGCTGTAAAAGGGTGTGTTGGCTCCGGATACTGCATTTCAAACAGCGTATCACCTACTGCATGGGTATCCCAGAAACTGTCATACTCTTGATCGTGGCAGGTTGGAATCTCAAAACATCCATCTGCAATGTATTATCATAATACAAATCAAACATAAGGAAAGGTAATGTCCGGCTAGTCTATGCGAACATTAAAAAGTAATTTATATACATCCAAGGGAGACAATTCTGTCAAAATGTTTTCCTTCAGAAAAGGGTTTTAGTCTATACGGAACGAATTCGCTCCCCTTGGAGTCTCTTTCCGAAGAGAGTTGTTAAGCAAACAAGCAAAGATAAAGTCATACAAATTGTCTTCATCACGAAAACACGTCTATATAAGTTTGATCCCTTTAAACCCCGCTTTTATATAGTAAAACTGGGTTTTACAGGGGTATACATTATTTTTCTTATTTTGCTAAAACATAAAATATAAATTGTGGTACTGGTTAGAACCGCCTAACGAATACACACAATCTATGTTTGGAGCAGACGTATGAAAAATATCAGATTTTTCTATTTAAATTTATCTGCCTTTGCTTGTAAAAATTTTCAATACATTTGAATAGGCATGTTTTCGTAATGTCTTGGTGGAAATAGCAAAATATATACCAAGCGGATCCAGTCCCCTTAAGATCCAGGCCTCGAGGTGATCAAACGTTTTTTCGTCCTCAACTCAGCTAAGCACGAAATTTTATCTGCTAATAAATATGAATAGTTGGCATTTTCATATTTTGTACCAGAGAATTTTCATACCAGCTGTGTGTTGAGCAAGAAAGAATTCGCAACTCTTGGTAATTAGCAGGATAAAGTTCAGGCTTAGCTGAGCTGAGCACGGTGTTACGAGCCAAGCGTAACAAGAAAGAAATGAAAATGAAACCAGCAACAAGCTTTAAAATTATTCAAAATTTTACTTACAACAACAAGACAATGTGCAAAACAGAAAAATATAAGTTAACAGTGCCTTTCAAGTGTATGTTACCATGTCCCTCAGAAATAATCCACAAGAATTTCTAAAATAAATCCTTTTCTGATCCCACAATTTAAAAGTCCCTGAATTCAGAATTTAAGTCTAGAATGAATAAAAAAAATAAAGTAATCCAGTATAGAACAATTTCCAGGGACAGTACACAAAGATGCCCATATGAAAATCTTTTCTCCTTATACAATATCAAAGAACATTCTAGAAAAAGAATTTACTAGAGGCATCACTAATTTTCCAGTTTTAGTCAAGAACATTCTAAATGTTCTATGACATACCAAAAATAACTCAGTCCAGAATCAAGAAGAGACATAACATATTATTGTAAATATGTTTTTCCAGAAAAATATTTATTAAAAACTTGTAGTAAACATGAAATTAATGATACTTAAAATAATCAAACATCCTATATATAACAATGGAAAAAAGTTTATAACCTCGGAGCCTAGACTGGCTCCAGTTTGATAATCCACTAAAATAAAACCAAAAAATACTATCATGACTATAAAGGCTGGTCACTAGTGGTCAGCCTTCACAATCATGGTATTACCTTGGTTTTATTTTAGTGGATTATCAAATAGATTATAAGAAAAATATTTTGTCACTAGAGACTGGAGCCAGTCTACCTCGGAGCCATACCAGCTAGCGAAGCCGCACATTATGTTTTATTCTTCACTAAACGTTAATATAAACTATAATTGCTTCCACTTATTCTATAAGAGTCGATCATGACTAGACTGTGGTTATTCTAAAAATATAGCATGTAAACCGATTTAAATTTAGTTTTCTTTTAATATTTACTCTACCTGTTCCGACAAACGTCTGACGTGTTAAACAAAACTTGTAGTGTCAAATACACAAACAGTAGGATAAATTAGGTTATCTTAGGATATACAGTTTTGGAGATATTTACCATTTATGGCCAATGGACTCTTCTACCATAACTTTTTGGACAGGTCCATTTTATATATAAGAATAGCTGGTTAGTTTTTATTATCATCATGTTTTGTAGAAATTACTGAATTTAAAGCAAATAGTGTAGCCCTGATTAAACGCCGCGTTCTGTGGCGTCTGGTCTTGGTATACACTGTTTGTCATTTTCTTTTTTATGGGACACTAGGCCTAATCCAAGTAATCTATTTATAATGCGAGATAAATTGAAAGTAAATTCACATTGGTTTTTATCAGTGCATTGTTTGTACTACCCTAAAAGGATCAAATAGATTCTAAATAGAATGAACATTGAGAGAATTAAACGCACTCACAGAACTAAAAACAGCTAAGTGCCAAGTATTTTATGTCAAACCAGCTAGTTTTGGCCAATCAGGCCTCATCAGTGACCCTCATATATTGGCCAAAAAAACACACCCGTTTGGTGCAAGATTATAAGTTCACCTGGAACCGTTGTTTTGCTCTTTGGATATTGGTCTGACCATAATCAACAACGGGCTCATGGCGTTTACACAAGATCGCATTAGCGTCGATGTAACGCCGTAACGCTGCTTCGACGTCAATGCGACGTTTTATAAACGTCACGTGTCCCCTGAGAACGGTCTTTAAATGACTATTAACACTTTCAGCACTGTAGACCAACACAGATGTTTTTGTAAGCAATAGAGAGCTATCTCGTTAGGGTCTACGTTTCCTGTTATTTTATTATTGATTTTGGTCCTCTCTGCAAACACATCATTGAACGGGTTACTTTTCTGGCACTGAACTGATTTTGTTGTCAGAACTCTTATATATCAATTTACCGGTTATAATTGTTGCCTTTGTAAGTGATGTCAGGGACAGCGGCCTAGACCCTATGTCAAAACTTATTAAGGTAATCCACGTTTGGTCTATAAAACTATCTGGTGAGTATATGTTGTCTACATATGACGTTTCTACATCTTGACTGCTGTTAGATAATAAAGAAGGAAAGGCGGCTGGTCCAGATGAATTAATCTTGAGTTGTTTTTTTTTTTTTTTTTTTTTTTTTCATTTATTTATATATTTATTTATTTACGGTATTGATATATTATTGCCGTTGATAAATAGATTCTTCAGTCGACTATTTCGACGTGGTGAATAGCCAGATGACTGGTGTAACTCAATGATAACTATCGTACATCAAAAAAGAGGTGCTAATAACGTTAATAATTACCATGAAATATTTCCTCAAAACGATTTTAGTAAAGTTTACGCTTCAATAGTTAATCGACGATTGTCATTTTTGCACAGATTAAAAGTAAAATAACAGAGGCTCAAGCTGGTTTTAAACAAGGCTACTCTACAAGAGATAACACTTTTATTCTCAGAGCACTTGCGGAGCGACACCTGACAAAAAAGAAACGTAAATTATATTTTGGATTTGTGAAATTTCACAAGTCATTCGATTCTGTGAAAAAACCTATTTTAATGAAGATTTTGAGGAGAACAAATTGATGCCAAACGTCATCTTTATGAGACCCTACAAAACATGCATAGATGCGTCAAGGCAAGCATACGAAGCAATGGAACATTGACAGATTATATTCATTTCCCTGTCGGACTGAAGCAGGGATGCCTCATAAGTCCAAGTTTGTTTTCAGTTTTTATCGATGAATTTCCTAATTGTTACAAAACAGTGGTTTACGTGGAATCCAGCTTCTTCCGGATTGGACAGAAATATTGCTATTCATGTATGCTGATGACATTGCCCTTACTTCTGGCACAGTAATTGGTTTACAACGGCAGTTGAACATGCTAAATTATGTGATAGATTTAAATTGCGAGTAAATGAGCTTTGTTTGTTTGTGTTGAGGTTTTACGGCCCAGTCAACCCAATAGGGTCATGTCGAGCGCGGTCAGTTTACCTAACCACACATTTACTGGGCAGGCTTAGTCCTCTAAGCGGTTCACCAGTTTTGTGCACATTCTTTCGCAAGAAACTGACAACTGCCCTTCTTGAATCAGCGGAAGGGAGAGAATGACCGTAGAAAATATTTCATGATCAATCTCCACGAAAGAATGTTGCCGACCTCGGCGGGGGTTGAACCCGCGACCTCCTGGTCTCCAGTCGGACGGCGCATCCAAATGAGCCACCGAGGCCGGCTTGAGTAAATGAGCTAAAGAATAAAGGTATTAGTTTTCAATAATGGTGAAATATTGATTCAAATGGAAAAGTGGTATTATAAAGGTGCAATACTGGAGGTTGTCAATGGATTTACATATGGAGGTTTATTATTCTCAACTAGATTATCAATGGATAGGATGGTAGAGAAACTTTGTATGAAAGATAAAGGTCTTCTAACTAGTATACTATCGCCATTACATACGTCATTACATACGTATAGTGTTATGTCCAAAGAAACATTCTTTATTTTTTTTATATCAAAAGAAGCTCTCAGTTACTCTACGGTGCGATCGTTTTGGGACTGAGAAATATATATATGACTGTCTAGAAAGCATTCAGAACTATGCATGAACAAAGTATATGTACATTAGTCAAAAAAGCATGTAATGCTGCAGTAGTGGGGGATTGTAACCGTTTCTCTTTACACATAGAGACTTTTGAACGGGCAGTGAAATTCTGGTTTCAAATTCTAAAAATGAATTCAGATAGATATATCTAAAAGTTTTACCTGATGCTGTTAAATGACGATAAACATGGATAGAAAAACCGGGAGTCTGAACTGAGGAAGATAATATGTGAAAACATTTTTTGTAATATCTGGATTAACCAATGTACAACAAATAAAACTACGTTTATTATCAACTTTAAAAGGCGTCTGAAAGAAATGTACATTCAAAGCTAGCATGGGATATTGGCACATAACTCTTAATTAGAATCATATAGACAGTATAAATGATCATATTCTTCTGCAAAGTAGCCTGATGTTTTGAAAATTAGAAAGTTTCTGTACCAACTTTGCTAGTGTCAGATGTAGTAACGATTTTGAGGTCGAAAGAGGCAGATACACTAATAATACTCAAACTGAAAAAGTTGTAATCTTTGTGGTGAATATCTAGAAGATGAATATCATTTGTTTCTTATGTGTCGTGTTTATGAACATATCAGGAACTTAAATACACACAACATCCAAATCGCAATAAATTGTTTATATTAATGTCGACAAACAAATGTCATAAAACCCGTTCCAAGGCGGTTCTTTTGTCATGGTTTAGTTTTTTTATAGTTCGTCTTTGAAAGTGTGTGTCGCGTACATATTTTTCTTTTGGATAGCCATTTGGCCACTTTGTGGAAGAGCAACTGTCCGTTTGGCTTTCCGCTAGAAATGTTTCCTTTAGGATCTAGTTATTTCGTATTTGTGTTTCTTTCCCTTTGATGTCTCTGGGAGGTGTGAGATAATTGTATCGGTTCCTGATCATTGCCTTCCCTTCTATTTTGTGGCAGATTATGTGTGTAGATCATTTAATCTACGCACGAAATAGACAGTCTGTTTAAAATGCTTTGAAAGTATACCAGAAATGATATAAATGTTGTTAAATATCACTATGCACATGTATTTTGATGTCATGTTATGTTATTGTAATGTAAACTCTTTGTGTTTTGTTATGGGCTGTTGGCATAAATCAAAAATGATATTTATATTTGTATTTGCATTACATTGCCACTTAAACTGACAGTAAGATAAATTTCTTGATTTAATTGAAAAAACGCTCATCAGAGATCCTCTTTATGTTTCTTGTAATGAGATGCTCATGTATTTGTTTTTGGCGTTTATTTTACTACATTGCAACTGGTATTAGTGCCATGTGGCGACGGTTGAACGTCTCCCCGTACACCACAATAGTGCAGATAATATTTTATTTCCTTAGGGATCATTGGGCCCATTGTGGTATGTTTGAAAATGGAGTCCTGCTCATTATACACTAGAGGGCGTAAGCAGTGTTGCAAACTTCATTACTGCTTAAAAAAGAGTCTCAATAAAACTGAGACTCACATTTTCTTATCCGTAGTGTGTTCTTTTTTTCCAAAGGCAACCTGTTTGGCGTTTATTTTATATCTGCTGCACTTCTCAAAAAGTTTGTAAACAACCCCGGAAGTATTTCAAACTGACCATTCTAAGGAGGTGGTTTTGATGTTGTTTACTTTACATCTGGCCCCATAACTGCTCGCTGTGGGTTTTTTTTATACTTTGTCCTGTTTGTTGTGTTATTGTTGTATTTAGTGGATTCTGTCTGGCAGTGTGATCACCTTGTTGGTGACAAGGGAAATAGATGCTTTGCTTCTCTTTGGTTTGCGTCTTGTGTATTGTCTGTCATATTATGTTTGCTCTTCCTTTTGGTGTCATTGATAGGTTATGTTCTGTATTTGTGGCTATTTCTGGAAACCGTGTATACTCTTTTCTCGTGCTTCCTCCTTTGTTCTTGCTAATATATTTGTTTAATTTCAATTGATACTTTGTTGTACCTCGTCAAAATCCTATGATATATGTATTTCTCAATGTATTCGTTTCGCTAGAGTACCTAGTCGAGTCTATGCTTTTTATGATCGAAATAAAGTTTTGACTACTAAACTACTAAACCAGTTTTCTAAAATCAATGTTGGCTTGAAAAACTTCTGTAGGAAGGTTTATCGGAGTAATATATATCAATGCTATGTGGCAATCTGCATGCATATTTGTTTACCCTTTTATGTATGATAATTGGGCGCAGCCCTTTAGTTGTCTAACCGTGTGTCGGGTCTCAGACTGATTAGCCGCTTCTTCCGTAATTTGTTTCATAGGTTTGTCATCGCCTTCCCTTCTATTTTGTCGCCTATCAATGGTTTCGACGGTAGGGCCTGTCGTGTTTCATGTTATGGTTTAATTTGCCTAGCTTCAGATTGCCATAAAGTTCTTTAATCTATTTTATAACAGTATTGTGAATGTATTTGTGTTTTATTGTGATGCTTATTTATTCACCCCAAAATAGGTGTTGACGTCAAATTTCATGGAATTTTTCTCTTTGTGAGACAAATAGCATGAAACCGTCACAACCTACTTTCTGAGAAAAATGAGAAAAATATCATCAATTTGTCTTGTGCTGGATAAGTCCAGCCAGTGCTAAAGGTTAAAACATATTATGCAAATAACATAAACAACATTCTGAAAATGGAAAGTGGTACTTAACCTCTTACCCACTAAAAATTGATGTAGCCGTTATATAGACTCCAGCCCTATTAGTATGACTGTCATGAAAGCCTTATGTAACAAATGTATGATAATATATGTATCAAATTATCTACAAGATAAAATCTGATAACAAATATTACGTTAAGGCACTAGGCAAACCAAACACATATTTGTAATTTTGAGCTACATCAGAATTAGGAACGATGTTTTCTTCAGTACTTCTTTCAGCTATTTGTTCCAAGACTACTCCTCTGTTGCAGTGCGTCTTTCTTTGTATGTACAACAAAAATCTAAAGGATTGCCTTTCGAAACAAAGAACCAATTTCAGATAGAAAATGGGAGTCTCTGCTTACGCCCCCTAGCGTATATATGAGCAGAACTCCATTTTCAAAGATACCACAATGGGCTCAATGATCCCAAAGGAAATGAAATTTTAATCTGCATTATAGTGAAGTACAGGAAGACGTTCTACGGCCGCAACACTAGCTGCAGTGAAGTTAAATGTAAAAATCTGAAAGGTTGCCTTTGGAAACAAAAACAAACACATTACAGATAGAAAATGGCGTCACGATAAAGAGCAGACCAAATACATTGTGGGGTTTTGCTATATGGAAGCGAGGTCCCTTTTTACTGCCTAATTCCATTTTCGGCCTGCAAGTTTAAAGCACGAATTATTACATAACGATTTTATTTAGATCGCACGGAAATCGTGAATCATTAAGATCTTGATTTTATCATGGGCATTATAGACTAAACATACACCCATTCAAATTATATCGACAGAGGACAAACTAGTTATGACGCTATAAGTCATCAGTTACCTTTGCGGGAATCTTTGCGATAGTGGTATTTTATTTTTGTTGTAGGTTTTCAGTGCAAAGTCCGAAACGGCAGGATCGCATAGCGAGTCTGATAATGAAATTCTCCGAATAATTAGTTGCAGTCTACATATTGTGCACAGTTTGATTATAATCTGCATACGGTACAGCAGTATTGTCGGGAGTACCTAACAGACTTCTCTGGCTTGTGCAAAACAGTGCAGAATCGAATTTAATGATATGTAAATTAGTCGTCTTCGCAAATACAAATCAGGGTAGTTTTGCCATAGTTGAATTTAATCCAAGAGTACTCTCCTCTAGACGTGACCAAATCCTATTATATTATATTTGCATATTATATAGGTGACAATTCTAAATTTGCTGTTACAGACAGCAAGGGGTAGTGTCTTCTTTACATTGTGGTCGCTACATTTGGAGCCCTGGTGTTTTCCAGGCATTATGAAAAAATAATGCAATTGTTTTATTGGAAAATGAAGCTTACGTGTAATGTTGAGGTCGGGTGACGGTGTAGTCAGTTAGTGGACTGCGCACTGTCGACAGTACCAATGCCGGCATCCGAAAAGTCGGTCACGGAGGAATCACTCGACGTCAGTGACAAATTAATCATGACGTCAATGATTCTGTCGCGACGTCAATGACGTCACTCACTCTATTTGATGACGTACGTCGTCATTGTAAAATGATAGTATAGTCAGTCTCCATCTTGTGTTATTGTAGAATGTATAGTTAGAGTGTGTTTAGGCCCTCTCACCAACGTTCTTCCTCTGGTAAGGGCCCGAAGATAATAACCAGTTGATGGTCGACTTACCACCCCTTACGCATCAAGTCGTTGCCATGAGAAAATGACGAATGGAACTTTTATACAGAGTGTATTCCTCGTGGGCATTAAATGCCAGGTGCGTCAAATATACAAGGAAATAAAGTTGAATGACTAGTTATAAGGTGCACCATAAAATTCTAAATATTAGAAAAGAAAGAGGTACAAAAGAAATATCCTTGAAACTATTAAGACAGAACAAGCAGTGACACACTGTTGCTTGTATACTGTAAGGGGCATTCTTTTCTCATCGACACGATTAAGTTCACCGGACTCGGTTGAGAATATACTGGCCGTCAAAATTTGATTAACAAAGCCAGATTAATCAAATTATACACCAGTATAGTCTCCGATCGCGTTGTGATCTTTGTCGAGGCCGACGCGAAGAGAATTACAGCTATATGGTTTGTGTTGTAGTTATATGTTAGTGTTTTTTTTCATATGTTGTAAATAGTATATGTGTAAAAATATCATAAAAAACATTCTAACGTTCTCTGTGTAGTGATACAGATAGGCGTCATCCAAACTGAAACTTAGTCAAATAGGAAGTCATCCTCGGTCCGTTTTGACCGCCCTTAGGCGACACAAATGGGAGTCTCGATTTTATTGAGACTCTTCACAAGCATGTTTGTGTTTTCGTAGTCTCTTGACATCGTTTGTTCTTGAGCTTTTCTTCTATCGGTGCCCCAGGGAAGTTGAGCTTCGTGGTTGTGGCCTCTCTTGGGTACCTTCATTTATATTTCCTGAATGTCATCATTACGAAAACACGCCTATTCAAATGTATTGAAAATTTCATCATCTAAGACTGAAAGCGTTCAAACAAAAATTCTATTTTTTCACATTTTTGCTCTAAACATCGATTGTAGGTACTCGTTAGAACCGCCTCGCCGAGGCGGTTCTAACGAGTAACCACAATCTATGTTTTTGAGCAGAAATATCACAAATAATGTATACTCCTGTGAACCTAAGTTTTACTTTATAAAAATGACGTTTAAGGGGGTCAAAATTATATAGGTATGTTTTCGTGATGCTAAATCAAACTTGTGTATACTTACTAAGTTGTACGGTCCAAATTCCACAGATGTTATCATCCCTCCTGTCTCTTATACATATTTCTATGTCTGTGTATGTATACGAATATTCCATACTTAGATCCTTGGCAACACGCAATGTTCCTGTGTCTGAAATAAATAAGGAATTCAATAAACTTTTTCTGTTAAACATAACATAACATAAATTTTATTTTGACTTGAGCATGGTACAGCTCATCGCCATACAAACACTTTTACAATCTGCATGAAATAATACATACGAGAGAGTGTCTTATAAACATACAAGTATGACAACCTATAAGTTAAAGCCCTGAAGCTTTACCACTGTCTAAACCCTATGGCAGAAAAACAAAGATTCTAAAGAACAATCAACCAAAACACAACAGCAGCAGTGGTATACTAGTAGTAGTAGTAGTGGTAATATTAGTAGTAGAAGTAGTAGAGACAGTAGTAGTAGTTATAGTAGTAGTACTACTAGTAGTAGTAGTAGTAGTCGTAGTAGTGGTAGTCGTAGTAATAGTAGTGGTATGCTAGTGCAGTTGTTGGAAGAAGGAAGCAGCACTTTATTTCGCAGTAGTAATGGTAATAGTACTTCAAACAGGGGTAACTTCTCACGCTCAGCGAGGTTTACCCATTCACAACATTCCAGGTCAGACTTGCGCAAGAAAATTGTGCAGCTGTAAATTACGACAGCCAGTCACAACAAAAGGCAACGGCCTGTGAACAACGCTTGTCCAATCACCACTCCAGGTGTGATCTCGATTACCTTATGTGACCGTCTGACGTGTCAAGCTGTGAACCCAGTCAGCATCCTACGTAAATCTATATCGGGCCGTCATCGGCCCGTCAGGGTAGCTGACGGGCCGATGACGGCCCGATGTAGATTTACGTAGAATGCTAGCTGGGAAAATTATTGTGAATGGGAATATTTATTGATAATAATTTATACTAGTTTAAGGATTCTCAATTTGCATGTGAATGGATCTAAACAATAAAAAAGGTAAGGCAGTTACTTAGTTATATCTGCATGTTAAAATTCCATCACATTCTCGATATTAGGTCTGCTTCTATTAGTTGGCCATTCAGCTTTCTAAATCAGCTTTCAAAGTAGTTGTGGTCATGGTACCCAAGCCATAATCCAAATAAATCCGTAAACAAATATGTAGTAATGGTACCCAAGCCATAATCCAAACACAAAAATCCGTAAACGAATGACGAATCAGAATGTTCAGACCAACAGACATGGACCCCAGAATAAAAGGTGTAATCAGGCGTCTGCGGATAGTAAGCATTACTTGGCAAGCAAGCTTCGCCCAACATGCCCGTACGCCTGAACGAAGGAAATGTGGATAGAAGCGTATGTCCGGAATTTCGGAAGTCTACTTATGGCTCGTCATTGGCAAAACAATCAGAACTTATTCTCAAAAGGCACGCAAGGAAAACTGCCAGGCCTATACTATCTATAGGCAAACCACCACCTGCATAGCACATGTAAGACTCTGTCGCCAATGTCTTTTTTTTTTTTTTTTTTTTTTTTTTTTTTTTTGTTGCTTACTTCAGCAAGTTTAAGCAATGACAAACTACAATACTACAATTACATCTACAGCCGACTCTTGTTATCTCGAATTCCAAGGGCCTGTCCGAAATACTTCAAGATATCCGTACCTCGACATATCAGATTTGCAGAATTGAGAAAAAACTAATACGATGAACCATATTTAACAAATATATGTGTAATTGGACTCTTGAAGTTAGAGATATACTGAAAGGAAAAAGAAACGCAGGGTAAATTTTATGCCTAAATTTCATTCAAGTTTGAAAAAGTTTGTTAAATATTTTACTATGATTACAAAACGGTACATGTATGAAACAAAAGTTCCAAATTTCATTGGTTTGTGATCAACAAGTCTCGAGTTATTGAAGTTCATTGGTAGCTACCCCCCAAATCTTGAAATCAAAATCAAACTGAAAATCAATATCGGGTGTACCCCTCTCTTGCTGCCGTTGCTGCCCTAATTCTCCTTTGGATAGAGTTAACCAAAGCATTGACAGTTCGCATCGCGACGTTATTCCATTCATCGATCAACGCATTCCTTAGTTGTGCGAGAGTTGCGGGTTGGGGGTGGGGGGTGGATTTCGGCGCTTCCTAACCCTTCTGTCCAGCTCATCCCACATGTGCTCTATTGGGGTCAAATCTGGACTGTACGGTGGCCATGCTAGTGGTGCGATGTTATTGTTTGCCAGGAAATCCTGACAAACTCGGGCAGCATGTGGTCGGGCATTGTCCTGCTGCAGAATCAGATTATGTTGTTGCACAAGCGGGACTGCAACAGGACGCAAGATCTCATCCCTATACCATACTGCGGTCATATTGCCTGCAACAATAATCAACTGTGATTTTATCCCGTGAGCAATGCCTCCCCAGACCATAAAGGAGCCATCCCCAAACCGATCCCGTTCGACAACACAGGCGTCAGCAAAGCGTTCTCCGCGACGTCGGTACACACGACGTCGACCATCTGCGCGATAGAGAGTGAACCTAGACTCGTCCGTAAAAAGAACGCGTCTCCACTGCTTCATCGGAAATAGCCTGGGCGCATGCGGCGTCAACCACGCCATACGACGCAACCTACGTGCCTGGGTCAGAGGCAGACCAACGTATGGACGACGAGCTCAAAGACCAATCTCACGCAATCGACTTCCAACAGTCTTCGGAGAAATTTGTCGATTATGCGTACCTACTGTATTAAGGGCAGTTTCGGTAGCAGTGCGATGACGATTCCGCAAATGTGCCAGTCGGAATGTCCTATCTTGACGTCGCGACGTCACGCGTGGACGCCCAGACCGCGGTCGGTCTGCTAAATGCCCTGTCTCCCTTAAACGTCTAACAAGACGTTCAATTGTTGAGACGTTAACCCCAAAATGATTGGCAACTTGCTATTGCCTCTGACCCTGCATCAGCAACGCAATTGCCCTACCCCTCTGAACATCAGTCAATCGTACCATGATTGAAAAAAAAAGTTCAAAGTAGCGTAAAAATGAAAAGAAAAATCGGTAAAAGAATCGAAGAGCGTTGTGTATCGTTGAAGTGTACCAAATGGTGTGAGGAAATCTTGTGCTGAAGGTTTAAACATGCTTGTTTTGCACGAAATTTTGGCTTTCTGTATTGTCCGTGCAATGCACTGTGTAGTGCACGGTTGAATGATTTCACACACTGGGTAGACAGCACATCGACCAAAGACTCGTATACCCGCGGTTCACATTCACAGGACAATCTGTAAAAGTGTATGGCTATAGTAAACACCGTAAAAAATGGTTAAAATAAGAAGGAAAAAACTCTACCCTGCGTTTCTTTTTCCTTTCAGTATATATTGAAAATATTGTGGAAAAGAGGAGAAATTGCTCCTCTTTCGGAGGAATTTCAGCTCTTTTCCACAATATTTTTTACATGTTGTTAGATTTTCATTTTTATGCAGGGACCAGATTTTCACTTCGAGATAAGCGGTAATTCGAGATAAGCGAGGTCGAGATAGCGAGAGTCAACTGTCTAAATGGACCACGTTGCGAGAAAGAAGTTCTTTTGACTTTCCGTCGAATTGCGTATGCCTAGTCCCTTAGCGCGGGTAATTTCAAGTTCTTGGAATGAAGTTCCTTTTTGGCTGGCCACTTGCGCATTACGAAAACATGCCTTTATAATTTAGACCCCATTAAACCCCACTTTTATATAGTAAAACTGGGGTTTACAGGGGTATGTATTATTTTTCTTATTTCTGCTAAAAAAACATAGATTGTGGGTACTCGTTAGAACCGCCTCGGCGAGGCGGTTCTAACGAGTACCCCACAATCTATGTTTTAAGCAGAAATATGAAAAATATCAGATTTTTTTATCTGAAAATTTTATGTTTCTGGAGGTAAATTTTTCTATATATTTGAATAGGCGTGTTTTCGGAATGGTGAGTGAACAGCACAGATTCTGATGAGACTGCGCGAGTGCGGAGGCTTGCCTGAACATTTGTTTTGTATATGCTATAATGGCTCTTTTCTCATGACGCTACTTAAATTCTGTCGCAACATTAACCCTTAAACTGCCAGTCACAACAACTGTCGTCTGCTTTCTCATCTGCTTGTGATTTTAAAAGTCATTTCTACAAACAGTGTGGACCCAGATCAGACTGCTTCTTTAGGAGCACTCTGATCTGGGTCCACACTTGTTGCCTGTATGCAAAAAATAGGTTTGAAAAGTTTTGCAAGAAATTCAGCAGACGACATAAACAGACGACATTCTCAGATGCAGATTTTCTTGGCGTTTTAAGGGTTAAAGAATACACTGTCTTGCAAATTGAAAAGTGGGATAAACAACGATTGGTAATGCAATAAACAAAAAACAAATGAGATTTTGAAAGCTAGAAAATATGTAGACGTTCATAAATAAGTTGTCGGTAGACGGACCTTTGGACATGTGCTCCCAGCCGCGCAGTCAGATTAGTTATCGATATCAGCATGTTCTGTCGGATCTGGTATATGTTTGGGCAGACGTATAGCGTCGCACGCCCGTCAGAATTTTTCATAATCGGATTTTATTACTGGTGACACGTCTAATTACATTCATTCACCAGGACCTGTGATAGGAGAAATTAGTCCCCAGCTTTCACCAAAGAGGTAAACCTAGACACACCATTTTCTGCACCTTCAGTCCATGTAACTGATGCAGTTTTGGCGAAGACATCTATTATTGAACTTTGTTGATGTTCGGGATGATCAGTGTCTTCGTCGCTTATGATTGTCTGTTCACTATCTTTTGTTAATCATTTAAGAAACGCTACTTTATACGACGTACATTTTCCGGCTAATATTCTAAATAAATTTGGTGCCGTTATTTTATGTTAAGCGTCGACTTCATACACAAAAGTTGTTAACGAAATCTTAATAAAGTCGTAAAGCAAAACGTTAGCTAGAATAATCAAAACTAAATTTGGCCAACAATACAAAACAAGAAACCTCTTTAAAAGGAACAGATTACATGGAAGAGTGATTTTAAATACAAGTTACAGATCTATATATTAAAATTATTTTTTCGTTTAGATGTTCTCAAGTCATGAACACACTGCGAAAATTGCCGATCTCTGTACGACTACATTTAGATCGTCGCTGTTCAGTGTAATCCGTGTCTCTACATGCATTTGATACTGCAGATGTGTTCAGTAACATTTACATTTGACTGATTGGAAAATATAATTGCTAGTATCGATTTTAATATGACGTAATATCTGACCAATGAAATAGCATCTTACAATCCGGATTGTACTTTTGATGACCAACACAATTCCTTCAAATATAGGACGACCAGTATAACCTGACGCCGAAACAATTAATAATAATAATGCACAAAAGTAAATTTAAAACATATGCCACGAGAACAGCATACAATCACGACATATACAAGTCATTACTTCGCTAAGAGAGGAAGAGTTGAAGGCGTTGTGAAAAAATTAAGATATGGTGTCATTTCTTTTAAATCAATCGGTAGGATTAAATTAGTCATGACTAAAGAACAAACGAACATATATATCCACTCGAATATAGAATTATAGAATCTGTTAAGAAAATATTGTGACTCTATCGAATACAAGAGATTAATATACTTAAGTGTCCTTTAGTCATGACAACTTTTCTCCTATCGATTGATTTAAAAGAAATTACATCATTTTTTGTTTACAACGCCTTAAACTCTTCCTCTCTAGCGATGTAATGACGTGTACAATAAATGAAACAACCTCATCGAGGATGTCTACAATATTAGTATAAAATGGTTGTTAATGCAACCATTTCCCATATTGTATAAATAATGATATGGTTTCAGACAAAAAATATATTAATTGCGAAACATTACTTTACCAATAGATCGTTTGAGCCGTACTGTCCGAAAGTTCAGGCCCCGAGGTCATAAAACATTTTTCATGCTCAACTTAACTGAGCATGAAATTTGTCTTGCAAATAAATCTAAAATTACTCACAATTGCAAATTCTTTCTTACTAAACATAGCTGAGCATGAAAATTTCTCTACTTATAAATATGAAAATGCCAACTATTGTTGGCATTTTCATATTTATTAGCAGAGAAAATTTCATGCTCAGCTGAGTTGAGCACGAAAAACGTTTCATAACCGCGAAGCTGCTTAGAAGCTTCGCTGGGCGCATTTTGGATAACGTAGGGTGCAAAATTTCTTCATGCGGTCAACGGTGGCTCTGATCAGCTTGCGAGCATGTGCAGGCTGCCTTGAATCTTTGTTGGTGTACATGTCAAAATGTAAGTTTCCTCATATTGTGGCATATTAAAAAGCAGCTGTTTTATATAACGGCCATGAATAAATGCTGTGTACCTGAATCGAGGTAGAATAACCTATCATTGACCCTTGAAACATTAGCGTAGTCCCATGGTATGTATTTTGTATCATCCGTCACGGAATACCTTATGAAGTCGTTATCCTGATTATAATCCATGTTTTCTGTATAAATCTGAAATACAGTACTGCCAACGGATGCGCTCTTATCGATGGACACATGATAGGTATCTGAAATACAGACATCAAATCAGATAAGCAGATTTGAGCAGCAGGCATGCGGCCCTGCAAATTAAAAGTTTACCATATGAAGAGTCTCAATAAAGCCGAGACTCTTCCAATTTTCGTTTTTTTATGTGTTTGTTGTTTCCAATGGCAACCTGGATATATTTTATTTGATTTTAATCTGAATGTTTCAAACAGCAAGGTTAAGCAAAGAAAACTTAAGCAAGGGTTCAAAACATGCTTGATCTCCTCAGCTGAGAACTATCCGACCAAATATACAGATGCTTGGACTCCAGTGAGCGTTCAGACCCAAACTGGTGTTTTGCATTTTTAATGCATTTCACTATTATTTCAACATGTCTGATAATGACTGATGATGTTTAGAAATTTCTAGACAAAGTTTAAAAAAAAAAACAACATCTTTTTTCATCACTAAGTCTAAAATAAGTAAATTTACTCGTTTCAAAACGAAACTAGAGGGTCCCTACAGAAACAATAAAGCATACACAAAAATAGCAAACGCAACTAGACCTTACCTATCACGACCGATCACGTATACATCTGCTTTTACAATGCAAGTAGCGCTTCTAAAACAACCCTTCTCCCCGAAACACATTTGTTGTCCATCACGAAAACCTACCTATATAATTTTGAACCCCTTAAACCCCATTTTATATAGTAAAACTGGGGTTTACAGGGGTATACATTATTTTTGTTATTTCTGCTCAAAAAACATAAACAATCTATGTTTTGAGCAGAAATATGAAAAATATCAGAATTTTTATCTGAAAAATTGCCATTTTTTGGTGGTAAAATTTTCAATATATTTGAATAGGCGTGTTTTCGTAATGGTACTCAGTTTTAAGCTCATAGCATGGCTCCCGGACATTTAATCGATTACAATTTTAACAATACATTTCAATGCTAAACAAAAGTTATGCTTGTGTCTTTAGTAGGCATGTTTTCTGCGAGTGTGGCTTTTCCAGGGTACGGTATCGCTATTTACTTACAAACTGTACATTTGGCCATTTATTTATTGACCGGGCCAATGATTGTAATCACAAGAGCTCTGTGATTCATATGTTTCCGTTCTAGGTAAAATATTGTTCTTTTATAGATACATACAGTCAACTCACATGCCACTGACTTTGATTAAATCTAATAAAACTTTTGTCTGAATTGACTGACATACATCAGACCCAGCATGGCCCTTATGAGAGACATCTATTTTCAATGAAAATGTTTGCAAAGTTTCAAAGCAACGGCTTCAAATCCTGATTTTGTATGACATTTTTGTCTTCCAGCTGTATTCTTTTAGTAAGACTGGCACAATTAATCGGATAATCGATTTATTGATCGACAAATTCCACAAAAATAATTATCGTTACAGATTTGCTTATAATCGATGATTTAATTTCTGTGTCCCTTACTTTACCGTACTTACCTTTAGTATTCAGACACCTCAACTCCTTACCATACTTAATCTAAAATTCGAACAAGTACACTTTACTACCCAATGTTGTGTCTAAAAATAGCTGGATGAGTGGCAAACAGTGTAGACCCTAACGAGACGTCGCATTTGTGGCGTCTCATCTGGGTCTACACTGTTTGCTCAGGCCTGTCAGATCAAATGCATAGAATTAAGTACAACATATGGTATGAGTCATATTCAGACCGACAAGTAAATTTATGACCAACTCATCAGTGATTACTAATCGATTATCGATCGCAATGGCAGGACTGATAATCGATTATCTTTTAAGCTCTGATTAGCCAGCCTTACTCTTTAGTGAATGAGGTCATTGGTCTCAAATGTAATTCATGATTATGAAACCACAACTTTCAGTCGACATCTTTTAAAAAATCGCTGTAAGCTTGACACTTTATACAGGAAAAGTATATTTTGCAAACTATTCGTATGATTTAATGCTTACTACTAAGGCTGGCTAATCGGAGCTGAAAAGATAATTGATTATCAGTCCTACCATTGTGATCGATAATCGATTAGTAATCATTGAAGATTTGGTCAGAAAATTACATGTCTGAGAATGACTCTTACCATTTATTATACTTTAATTTATGTATTTGGTCAGACAGGCCTGAGCAACCAGTGTAGACCTGATGAGACGCCGCAAACGCGGCGTCTCATCAGGGTCTGCACTGTTTGCCACTCATCATGCTATTTTTAGACACAATGTTCAGTGGGTAGTAAACTGTTCTTTTCAAATTTTAGATTAAGTATGGTAATGAGTAGAGGGTCTGAATACTAAGGGTAAATACGGTAAAGTAACAAACACAAAAATCAAATGATCGATTATTAGCAAATCAGTAATGATAATCATTTTTGTTTGTTTGTTTGTGTTGAGATTTTACGGCCCAGTCAACCCAATGGGGTCATGTCGAGCGCGGTCAGTTTACCTAACCACACGTTTACTGGGAAGGCTTAGTCCTCTAAGCGGTTAACCAGTATTGTGCACATTCTTTCGCCAGAAACTGACAACTGCCCTTCTTGAATCAGCGGAAGGGAGAGAATGACCGTAGAAAATATATAATCATTTTTGTGGAATTTACCGATCAATTAATGAACCATATAATATATATATAATATTAATCGATTATCCAATTAATTGTGCCAGACTTACTAACTACCTATGCACAAATATTTTATTCTAGCCTTTTGTTTTAAAACATCGAATATTTCCATTTTCCCCTAGTCAAAATGCTGCAAAATATGCAAAACCTGATACAGTAGATAATTTGGTACAGTTTTTCCCCTACCCAGTCAGCATTCTACGTAAATCTATATCGGGCCGTCAGCTGACGGGCCGATGACGGCCCGATGTAGATTTACGTAGAATGCTAGCTGGGTAGCTCCACTTGTTCAAAATTTCTGAAATTTTCAGAATATTGTTATGGAACAGGAATAGTTGAAAATGAGTGAAGAAAAACAAAACAAAAAGCTAATAAAAATACAAATATCCAGTTTACTAAACAAATTACAAAGGTCACTCCATATTTTGTTCATAAACTTAAAAGATTATGGTAGATATTGAAAGTTATATATAGGGACAGAAACGACAAATAGTTTCTGATAAGATATTGTCAATCACAAATCATTTGTTTTATTTAGAATAAAACGTTGAATAAGAAAAAAAAAAAAAAAAAAGAAAAAAAAAAAACGTCTGTCCGAAGGATATCGAAAGCACAGTAGTCTATGTCGCCAAACTGATTGGATAGTCGCATATCCTAAAGTTATAGGCATGTTTTAAGAGTTCTTACTTGCACCAGTGAGGACAGGTGGTGTATTCTCCTCTATGTACAGCTTAAATTCCTTTGTGTCATCAGAGCCATAGGCGTCCCAACATCTGACCGTAAATGTGTATAGAGAGGTTCTGTCGTGTGTGAAACAACCACTATTTAATGGACAGTCGAACTCACAACCCAGATGTAAACAATCATGTCGATAGATGTACCAGGCTACGTGAGAAAATATCATATGTTAATCCTTAACGCTCTAAAGAAAACTACAGCATTTTGATTTTTGTGTGTTTTATTATTTTTCAGAGAAAATAAGACTTAGCATTCCATTTGAACCGTCTGCTAGGCAGACGATAACATGAAATATCAAGTTTGAAAATAAAATTATACAATACAGAAAAAAAGTTTTATTTTCTCTGAAAAAATAATAACAATAATAAAAAAAAATAGAATATCATCTGTTATAATTTTGCTTAGCGCTTATGTGTTAAATAAGAGTTTGTGTTTTAACATCAAATCAACATCGTTTCATTCGTTTCGGGACTATTATAATATAATGACATGTCAAGGCTCTGCGGAAAAGAACACCGTATATACATGAGAATAATGCCGTCCCATAAGGGATTCAAACCTGTTACCATAATACAAGCAGGCACGCGCCTACTTCACTGGGAAACCGGCGCTCAAGTAATGGGTTAGTCCTGATCATTTAAAAGTTAACACATACAGTGTCCAGCAAAATTATAGAAGATGCATTCTATTGTTTGTCATTATATGTTTATCCATTACGAAAACACGCCTATTCAAATATATAGACAATTTCACCTCCAAAAAACCCGAAAACTTTCAGGTAAAACCTCTGATATTTTTCATATTTCTGCTCAAAAACATAGATTGTGGGTACTCGTTAGAATCGCCTCGGCGAGGCGGTTCTAACGCGTACCCACAATCTATGTTTTTGAGCAGAGATAAGAAAAATAATGTATACCCCTGTAAACCCAAGTTTTACTATATAAAAGTGGGGTTTACGGGTATCAAAATTATATAAGCATGTTTTCGTGATGAAGGTTGGTATTTCATGAAATTACAAGCCTTATTTTTCCTGAGAAATAATAATATGTCTAGTGAAGATGTGATTGGCACTTTAAAAAGTTGACGTTTTTAACTTTTAGTTTTTTAATAAACAGCCATGTGGACTCAGATCAGATGCCACACAACTAAATTGTGCTGTCAGACTTCCAAACAGAAACACGTTCAGACCCCGAGGTTGTTCTTTTAATTTTATTTATTTATTTTTTATTTTATTTTTTTTTTCACATCCTCAACTTAGCTGAGCATGGAATTTTCTGTGCTAATAATATGAAAATGCCAACAATAGTTGGCAGTTTCATATTCATTAGCAGAGATATTTTCATGCTCACTATGTTAAGGAAGAAAGTATTTGCAACTGTTAATAATTTGAGATTTATAGCAGGACATATTTCATGCTCAGCTGAGTTTAGCAAGAGAAAAAAAAAGTTTTTTTTTATCTCTCGATATAATGTACGACAAAGGGGTTTAACGACACGTCAGCCCTTGTAGGTCATTTGGTGTCGTCTCCCAGAGAAAGGAAGAAAAGAGATAGAAGAGATAGTAAAAGAGATGAAAGAGAGGGACAGGGAAGAAAGAGGGACAGGAATGAAAGTGAAGAAACAGAAGAAATAAAAGCATTTCCCTTATACTTTTACCTGCTACAAGGATAGCAGACCTTGCCCAACTGTATGCCAATATAAGTTGGACGCTCCGGTGACATAAGATACACGACACCTTCGGACCACCCGACCAACCCCAAAATAAAGGGTAAGGGTTATGACTGTTTAGGCTAATATGGTATCCCAAATTTATCAGATTTGTCAAAAATTTCCCATGAAAATGAAATATGAGTCAAAGAGAGGTTCTAGTGAACCCCTCGAACCCCTCTGAATCCGCCCCTGCTTGATTATTGATTGTAGGCTTTCCTGTGTAACTTCTCTTATATTTATACAGAATTTTTTGCATCACTCAAATGTAAAGGTCATAATGTTTAACTCATTTATAGAGACATTTGCAAACAGGGTAGTCCCAGATCAAACGCCGCGTTCTGTGGCGTCTGATCCGGGTCTAAGCTGTTTGCATTAAATACAGGAAATCTATAAATGATGGTAATATAAATAACCAGACACCCCTTATGTTGGAAGTGGACCTGTCCAACGCGTTGAGGTAGAAGAGTAGAAGAATCCACTCGGCACAAATGGGTTGCTAGAGCCGCATAAGAACATTACATTTTATAAGTATACAACCCACAGATATATGACGAAATCGGATCTTCTTGTGTCGGAAAATTCTGGGCCCGGTTGTTCAAAGCGTCGTTAGCTTAACGAGCTCGTTAAGGGTCATTTCGTTAACTATTTTAGCAGATTCAATATACAATATTATGATATTTTTTGCTGAAAAAATGTGAGTAGCTTTTTTGTAAAGAATTTGCAGTGCAAAAGCTACTCACATTTTTTTCAGCAAAAAAATTGAGTATATTTGCGTATCACTTGATGTAAATTTTAACGAATCGTTAACTAACGACGTCGTTAGCTTTGAACAACTGGGCCCTGGATATTTGTTCGTCTGACATTATCATCTATATACATGTACATACATTTATTATTTTTAGCATAAAAGTTGCAAGACACATCCAAAATTGAGTAGACAAGCCATCTTATATTATGATCGTTTAAAGAGAACTTAGATGGTGAATATAGCTGGGGATGAGGGTGGCTGTATTGTTTGTAGAATTATGTGGAGCGAGCTGTACTCAGTGGTAATAATCAATCGGCAAATATTTCGTATATCAATCTGTAATCAATTGTTAGTTGAATTTGTCAAATATCATTAACCTATATGTGTTACTTTAGCCTTTACCACTCGCCGGATAAAGTTAGCAGATGAAAAACTGATGATATGTTTTCATCCCCCCCCACCCCCGCCCCAAACATTGGCTTTGACATTTACATGAGAATTCTCTCGTCAGGAGACAGCTTGCATGAAGGTTTATAGCCTATTTTCTAGGGCAAACAAGAAAGCAGATTTAAAATAGCTATTTATTTTACTTAGCATGCTAAGTATTAATCTTTAAACTCCCTCCTCCCTCCCATCTCACCCCACACACACCACTCCCATGCACCTTCATATAAACAGATAAAATAATCGCTATTCACTATATACTCAGCAAAAAAGAAAATGTCCAGATAATATTTTTCATGCTCGAGTGAACATGGACAAATATCTCTTCCTGTCTGTGTATGTTTTGAAACTTGAACCATCTGGGTATATGGCAGGTCAGACCATTTTGGAATGCTGAGTCAATAATGAATACTTCATACGCAAAACAATGGGTAATTTTTCTGCTTTTTCAGATATAAAGTTTATAAATCGCAGATTTTAATGCTAGCAGAAAATAATTTTATGCGATGAAACCGCAATTTGATTGAACGGTATCTCAAATGATACACTGATTGACCGATATTTCTAAATCTGCAATGCAGCAATTGCCTCTGCCCTGTGTATCAAGGTTGCAAAGAATATGCTAAATGCTGACTTTTTCTGTTCGAATTCCGATAATAGCGTTCCTATAAGAAATTCAATTTACCATAACTACCGAAAGAATGCATTTTTTTTTCAAAGCTGCATCCCTACAATGAAGACTGCACTGTCATGATCAAAATTTGCAAATAAAACAAGTTCAGTTGAATGAATGCGTAAAGAAAAATAATCGCACTTCAAAAATCTCTATATGTTTAATTCCAAGGGAGATAATTTTAAAGTGAAGTGTTTTCAAACCTCATTAACGAGAATCAGTTGATCTAATTTAAGTCATTTCCATGATTAGACTGTAAAGAATTAACTGCGAATCAAAATTTATTCCTGCACATGTGCAAACCTACCTTAGTAACAAATGTACTAAAAATTGGTGTTGCGAAGATAGGTATTGCCAATTTGAAACTTTAATGACAATGTTTTATTACATTGCGGTCTGGTGTAGCGCAACGCATAATCATAGGAAGTTTTAAGAAGTACTGAAGTAAATTCTCTAGAATTTGTATTGGAAAACTAGATACTTTCTTTTTTTTATGCGGAGTATATTTGTAGGAAAATGATCGCTATCTAATACACCAGTCTCTGTAGGAACATGGCATTTACACAAACGTCGCAAAAACCTCGATGTAACATGGTGACGTTACATCGAAGCTAACGGTAGCATTACACTAAATGCTGGAAGTGCCGGGTTTTATAACTTTTGGACCGGGGTTTCAGTTGCAGTCTAAATACCAGACATGCTTCCATTGGATATATATCGCAGGTTTTATTTCAGTGTGAGAAAAGGATAGTTATAAGGAAATAAAATGATGCGTGTTTTATAATTATATCTGCAATATCAAGGAAATTGTTGCTGATTTTATATGGTCACCCTCACATTAAAAAAGTCCGCTTGTTATTCGCTGCGAAGCTGCAGGTAAACAATCATGGTGGACCATAACTTGAAAAGGAGCAGGACAACATGTGGATTTTTTCTCAGAAACTTGTTGAGCTAGGGTGGCTCTATAAACAAGTAAGGTTTGAAAAGTTTTTTTATATGTAGTTTTTGTGGCAGCATGTAAAAGGTTACTATTGTCACCTATGGAAAACTATTTAGTGGTTAGCTACCTAACGCGAAGTTGACTCAACATTGCACACCCGCTTAAGGTCACTACTGGCACCTGACCCTTATTTTTTCCCAAACAATAATTTTTATTCATACTTTATAATTCAGTTTTGTGTTATATTCTGTCTATTTTAGGTCAATAAAATAGCCATGTTACCATCTGGTTTACCCGTTATGGCTTTTTAAAGAACCCTACTTTGTTTGGCCATTTTGGTCACATTTTACTAACATGCTAAAATTCGTTATTAGTTCATTACCTGAGGGGAAATCCTTTATTGCTGTGATTTACCACAAAGGAATAACCAGAGCAAAACACACAATAGTTTCACCGAATACAAGTGTGTATTTTTTATTTCTCATTTTCAAACAAGAAAATTCAGACAAAATCACATCAATTTTAACAAGCAGATACTGAAGATACTAATATGTACATGTAACATACTTCTTAACAATAGATTTCCTTTAAACGTTTTCAACAGATCAAACTATGTATAAGTTTGATTCAGACAGAGTATGAAGGTGAATCACCATGTCGTTTGAGTGGTATTAAACTTTATTTACCCCTACCCTCTAAAATCATGAAAAAACAAAAACAAAAAAAAAAAAAAAAAAACTATAAAGAAAACGATAATTATTAAGGGTATGAATTTCATAATAACTCTCTTAATTTGCATATTCTGTGAACAATCGATGCTTTAACAATATTAAGCATTATTGTTTACTCCTGAACACAGTAAGGAACATGTGACCTGAAAAAATTCTGATAATACAATAGGAAGTTACCTCACCCACCTCATCATACGCAGTAACTTCTAAAGATAGTTATGAATATATGATACAAATTTTCACAAAACATCACGAAAACATGCCTATATAATTTTGACACCCCTTAAACCCCACTTTTATGTAGTAAAACTGGGGTTTACAGGGGTATACTTTATTTTTCTTATTTCTACTCAAAAACATAAATTGTGGGTACTCGTTAGAACCGCCTCGCCGAGGCGGTTCTAACGAGTACCCACAATATATGTTTTGAGCAGAAATATGAAAAATATCAGAGTTTTTTATCTGAAAATTTTCAGTTTTTGGAAGTGAAATTTTCTATATTTTTGAATAGGCGTGTTTTCGTAATGATTTCACACACAACATTAATACGCAGTATGACTTAAAATATTTCTTGTCGACCAAATTAATTTTAAACTGATGTCATGGCAACCAAAAAACCTTAAACATAATGGAAAATTACCATAAAAAGGACTTTTTGGTCATACCATTCAAAACATTTCAACAAAATTTAATCAAAAACTTTTCATGAGTAATTCTCAATAAAATGTAAAAAAATTGTGCAAAAGAGACTCGTCCATTTGATTTTTGGCATGGAAACCAAAAGAGAGGTCATCAAATATTTTTAGCGACGGCTTCGCTGTACCATCGGAAGTTTTTTTTTTTTTTTTTTTTGTTAATTTTTCTATGTTGTTGTTGTTTTTCCTGCGGTTAACACTCGCATTAGAACATAAGTACATCAGCTAGCATCTTGACTACTCCAATACACAATTAGGCACATGTGACCTGATTATTTTTTTGAAAATACAACAGGAAGTTAGCCAAACCGCTACATCATACACAGTAATTTCTAAAAATAACCATAAAATTTGAAACAAAATTTTACAAAAATTTATGTACAATATCCATACGCAGTAAGAAATGAAAAGTTACTTTTTGACAAAATTATTTTCAAACTTCTGTTGCCATAGCAACTAGTATATGCCTTAAATAAAATGGCTTATTACCATCATAAAGGTGTAGTTCTTGATAAAATATATAAAAAAAAAAAAAAAAAAAAAAATTATGTGAAAAAGACCCGTCCATTTCATTGTCGTCATTGAAACCAAAAGAGTAATAATAATTTGAGAAAATAAAAGAACGTGGTCAATAAGTATTTTTGCCTCAACTTTACTGTAAATTCATAAGTATTTATTTTATGGTGATTTAAGCTTCCTATTTAAAGAAATTACCCCGCTGAGGACCTCATCAAAAACTGACTGTTTACGTCATTACATGTAACCGTGACATCATCGGTGAAGTGTTAAAAAGATAATAATGTCAACATGCTGAATTTAAACGAATTCTAATGATTTTCAACCTTTAGATTTGTCTATGTCTTGCAATGTGACAAACATAGCATTTAATGACCTACCCATATATATCATAGTATACTTGAGTGCTTGATCAGCCTCTTCAATTTGGGACCGAAAAACTGAAGGTAAATCATTTTATTTCCTGATTTTTCTTCTGTTCTCTTTTATATTGTTTCAGACTTCGTTTGTTTGTTTGTTTGTTTTTTTTTCAATAAATCGACATTTTCAGGGAGTATAGCCTTTAGAAAGGTCTAGAAGGGTTTAGGCTAGCGAGAGCACATTGCATTTTATCCGGGTATAATATATAGACCATGCATTAAATTACATTTAAGAAGATTTTTCATTTATCATACACTTTTACGCAAGTAAGTATATGATAAAGAGAATGCAGCTCATCCCTCGGCCTTAAACAAACAGCTCGTATAATACATCACGAAAACACGCCTATATAATGTTGACCCCCTTAAACCCCACTTTTATATAGTAAAACTGGGGTTTACAGGGGTATACATTATTTTTCTTATTTCTGCTCAAAAACATAGATTGTGGGTACTCGTTAGAACCGCCGCGGCGCGGCGGTTAAAAACATAGATTGTGGGTACTCGTTAGAACCGCCGCGGCGCGGCGGTTCTTACAAGTACCCACAATCTATGTTTTTGAGCAGAAATATAAAAAATATCAGAATTTTTATCTGAAATTTTTCGTTTTTTGATGGTTTAATGTTCAGTATATTTGAATTGGCTTGTTTTCGTAATGATTCTAGATCTATTTCCCTACTTTTCATACAAGATGAATTGATGAGGCCCCCTTTCACTTGAACCTGCCTCCTTGCCTTATTCTTTCGGACATTTTGAGTGTAATCCAGTTACTATGTAGAAAAGTAATTGAAATTACGACATAAAATATAAATTTCATTAAAATAAATTTAAAAAAAATCGAGAGAATCGCGTTCAAATTTCACTAAAACAATTCTCGATTTTCTGTGTTCACAGTCTCAATTCGTCGTGTGACACTTCCCGGGAAGAAAAACGCAAATATTTTTGTGTGTTCGTTTACACCGAATGTTCGGAGCTGAGCGTTCATCGATACAATTATTTCAACGTTAGTATTTTTTTCTATTTTATTAGTTTTTTTCCCACTATTATATGCACTGTTGACGAGTAATACTACGTGGAATCGGATTTTATTAACACTAGAAATTATCTACTCCGGTCTAGAAAAAATGCTCCTCTATTTTAATCGAAAACCACCCTAATTATCTCCCTTGTCATTCAGGAGTTGCGGTTATTAGTACCGGTAGTGACCTTAAATGCTTATCGGTAAACCCACACAGAACGTCATGCCAAATAACTGGATACTTACAATTGTATGTGTATCCAGTGTTTCTCAGTTCAAACAAGTTTTCTTCATAGGGAGTAAAAGACATTTCGCAGTTCACACTATCCTGATTTGGGTCATTATAATCGTATGTAGTGATGATAAAAACTGTGAACCCGAGATCATTATTTTCATGCACCGTCGTTTCGTAAGTGTCACTTCGGATTTCTATGGGCTGAAAAAAAGCAATACTATATATAGAAATAAGGACAGAAGGCATAAAAGGCGCCATACTAAGGTGTCTACTCTAAAAGGAAAAAAATAGCTTGCATAAGGGGTGGTCTGCAGAAAAGAAACCCAGGAATTCACCTGACTAGGCTCCCTTGTAAATATGACAAAAAAAAAAATACAGTATACCTGTATCGCGTCCCTTTAAGCAGAAAAAGGGGCACTATGCCTTATGTGATGATTGAAGGGCAGATTACCTTGTGTGTCTGCTTAGTTTGATCAGGCCCTTTGTTGTCTCGCTTATAGCATCTCGAAAACATGCCTATATAATGTTTACCCCCTTAAACCCCACTTTTATATAGTAAAACTGGGGTTTACAGGGGTATACATTATTTTTCTTGTTTCTGCTCAAAAACATGGATTGTGGGTACTCGTTAGAACCGCCTCGTCGAGGCGGTTCTAACGAGTACCCACAATCTATGTTTTGAGCAGAAATATGAAAAATATCAGAGTTTTTTATCTGAAAATTTCCTATTTTAAGAGGTGAAATTTTCTATATATTTGCATAGGCGTGTTTTCGTAATGACTTGCCGTATTTACCGTATGTATTTGAACAGACAACCCTGAGCAAACAGTATAGACCAAGATGAGACGCCGCAGGAACGCGGCGTCTCATCGGGGTCTGCACTTTTTGCCACTCATCCAGTAATTTTTAGACACAACATCGGGAAGTAAATTGTGCTTGTTCAAATTTTAGAACAAGTAAAGCACGGGGAGATGTTCTAAGGCCACCACACGACGCTAACACCAGCTGCAGTCAAAAGTCAAAAATATTACATTGTAATTCGTATCAAAAGTCTAAAATATTACATTGTAAAGGCTACTATAAACAGTACTCATCAGTTTTGTAAAGGCTATTGTAAACAATACGCACCAAGTTTGTACCCAGTAAGCATTCTTTATAAATCTATAGCGGGCCGTTATCGGCCCGTCAGCTACCCTGACGGGCCGATAACGGCCCGCTATAGATTTATAAAGAATGCTAACTGGGTAAAGACTGCTATACACAATACTCACAAAGTTTGTAAAGGCTACTGTAAACGTCATTTTACAAGTTGTAGTCCTGCCACAAGATTCACTGTTGCTAACACGGATTGTGGCGGTGAATGTGCGGGACTGATATGGGTAAACGGTGATGTTTCCGTTGGTCTTCAGAATACCTGTTGAGGAAAGACAAGATGCGCTAAAAACGCCGGAGACCGGAGACCAGCAGGACATGACATATAGAACTAGGCCCCGTGATTATAAAACGTTTTCCATGCTTACCTTAGCTGAGCATAAAATGTGTACAGCTAATAAATCTCAAATAACCAATAATTTTAAATTCTTTCTTGCTAAACACAACTGAACATGAACTTTTTTCTGCTAATAGATATGAAAATGCCAACAACATTTGGCACTTTCATATTTATAAGCATGGACCTGTACTGCCTTCAATTACAAATTACCAATAATTTCAATTAATTTCTTTCTAAACATAACTGCGCATGACATTATTTCTACTAATAAGTATAAAATACCAACAATTTTCTCTGTTTATAAATATGAAAATGTCAACAATAGTTGGCAGTTACGTATTTATTAGTAGAGAATATTTCATGCTCAGCTGAGTTAAGCACGAAACAAGTTTTACAACCTCGGAGCCGGGACTACCTTGAGATGTATCTAAAAGTGTTGAGTGATCCATATCTACACTGCTTGTATAGACATATCTATCTGAATATTTATGGTAAACACGGCTGCATTTTGAAATTCCGATAAGCTCTAGTTGTACCACAAAGAGCATGAGTATGGACAAACAAGTTCCGGAAAAGAAAACTATTCTCTGATTCTTAAAACTAGATTACCACAAACCTTAGTGTCTTCTATTGAGCTAGTGTAAAATTAGAATTTTATCAAAGCATTGCCGACGAAAACTAAAGAACGAGCTGCGATATTTATGACATCAATGGCCTCGAGGTTATAAATTTTTTCATGCTCAACTTACCTGAGCATGAAATTTTTATGCTCAGCTACCTTTAGCAAGAAAGAATTTGCAATTTTTTAATAATTTTAGATTTCTTAGCAGGACAAATTTGATACTCAGCTGAGTTGAGCATGAAAAAAGTTTTATAACCTCGGGGCCTGTTTTCGATATTTCGGCTACGCCAAGCGAAAATGTGTCTTCAAGCATGTGCAAAATGCGAGGGTTCAAATAGTCTTGTACATGCGCAAAGTCTCATTCAAACATTTGCTCTCCCCAGATACATTCTATAGTATTCAATGAATCTGTTAGCAGCGAAGGCCCTGATCAGACTGCGCTGATGCGCAGGCTGATCTGGGCCTTCGCTGTTCACATATGCCCGAAGACACGCTATCCCACGGCGCGGACCATAATATCATTCATTTTAATGCTAGTAGCCAAAGAGTTCAGATATTCACTATATCTGTAGTCGACTCTCGTTAACTCGACCTCGCTTATCTCGAATAACAGCTTATCTCGAAGTGAAAATCCGGTCCCTGTTTAAACATGTTAATCCAACATCTGATAACAAAATGTTATTGAAAAGAGGAGAAATTGCTCCTCAGGAGCAAAATATTATCCTGATGAGCAATTTTCTCCTCTTTTCCACAATATTTTAAAAAATCTCTAACAAATTACATATTCATTTATGAAAAGTGGTTATTCAACCGATTGTTTTTCTCAATTCCGCAAATCTGATATGTCGAGATACGCATATCTCAAAGTGTTTTAGAGAGATTCTTGGAATTCCAAATAACTAGAGTCGACTTATATTTTACCGAACTTCAAAAGACAGTGAGTGTAGTTCACATTACTATTCATGAACAGACAAAAACGTTTCAGTCAGTTAAGTTTCTGTTCTGTGATGTATTCCAAGTTTCCAAAGAATCTTTACTCAATCTGAAATATATTTAAATTCGTATAAAAGACCTAGTCCGAGTTTTAAAATCAATCCTTACGTAAAGGTCGGCATTAACTTTAACGACCAAGATTTGCAAAGAACGTTTTGGTGTTTCATATAAAAGCCTTTTTTCAACAATGAAACAAATATAATATGAGTCAGTGTACGGCAAAACCAACAAAATGACCTGTGCGCCTAGCGTAGACTCAGATCAGCCTAGGCATCCGCCCTGTCTGATCAGAGGCTTTGCTCTGCGCTCAACGGGTAGCTAAGCATCACGAAAACACGCCTATATAACTCTGACCCCCTTGAACCCCACCTTTATATAGTAAAACTGGGTTTTATAGGGATATACATTATTTTTCTTATTTCTGCCTAAAACATAGATTGTGGGTACTCGTTAGAACCGCCTTGCTGAGGCGGTTCTAACGAGTACCCACAATCTATATTTTGAGCAGAAATAAGAAAAATATCACAATTTTTCATCTTAATATTTTCGTTCTTTCGGGGGTAAAATTTTCAATATATTTGTATAGGCGCGTTTTCGTAATGTAAGGACCCAAGCTTTCTTCATGCGGACAGCGAACTCTAATCAGACTGGGTGGATGCCAAGACTAATCCGAGCCTTCGCTCGGCGCCATTGCTATTTTGTAGGTTTTATTATGCTCTGGCTCAAAAATAATTTGATACAGTCTACCGTGCTAGCATAGAATTATTCATTTTAGTTGAATTTAACCTATTTTAGTCTGGAGAATCTTAGAAGCGTAACTGGCGAACAGTGCAAACCAGATCTGACGCGCCTTCTGATCAAGGTCTCCACTGTTTGCAAATAGTTTAGCTATTTCTCTATAGGAATAACTTAATCAAACAGCCTAGCATACCTAAAACTGAAATTCAACTCTTCCAATACATGGTGTGAGGGTGTTTATCGATCTAAAATGGGTTAAATGCCTTGTTTCGTATGCTCAAAGTTCGGACCTTTAGTAAGGATACGCCTTAGTTCTAACAGAATGATTGTAAAACTGGGTCCTGGTCAAACAGTATCAGCCCTTACCACTCTATAGGCAAATTCAGCAGATGACAAATTGCTGGGCTTTTTAACCATTACCACTCTCTGGGCTTATTCAGCAGTCAACAAATTAGTGATACTTTTTTTATTTTTCCCAGAAAACAGGATCTGATATTTTAAGCAATTTGCATGAAATGTCAAATCTTGTTTTATAGGAAAAATAAGAAAAAAAATATTTCAATATGTCGTCTGCTGAAAAATTTACCCAGAGTGCTAAGTGTTAAGAAACATATTTCAAAACGTCGTCTACTGAAGTTTTTATCCCGAATGAATAGTGATAATGTGCAAGCTGCAATAGGCCGCCACTGTTCGACCGTCCGAAGGAGTCATTTTTCGACTCATTTCTCAACACTATATTGACAGTATACTCCTACCCGAATGGGGATCCACTGCAGCTACATCAAGATCACTGCTATCCAAAGTCCACTCAAGGCCTCCAGGCCAGGTTTTACTGAAATCGTCGTAAAAGTGGTAAGCCGGATCAGGGAACTTCATTGAAAAGAGTGTGGCTCCTACTGCATGGGTATCTACAAAGGTATCCTTACTCTGGTCTTCACATGTGGGAATGTCGAAACATGCAGCTATTAACAAAAAATATACATGTACTAAGCCGACCGAAAAAAGAAACGCAACACTACTAAATGGGCCAGCGCACGACAAAACCAACAAAATGGCTGTGCGCCCAGCGAAGACTCAAATCAGCCTGGGCATCCACCCAATCTAATCAGAGTCTTTGCTGTGCGCTCAATGGGCAGCTAAGGACCCGAGCTTTCTTCATGCGGACAGCGAAGAATCTGGCCAGACTGGTCGGATACCGTGGCTGATCTGAGTCTTCGCAGGGCGCACATGCCATTTTATTGGTTTTGTCATGCGCTGGCTAAAATAGTAAAAAAAAAAAACAAAGGCTAAAAGCGAGCACAGCCAAAGTGAGCTCTACGGTAGAGAATATTATCGAGGAAAAGTAACATACAACGATATATACTTCCAGCAGAAATCGATCTGACCAATTTTCTTCCTTTTTTCTTCCCGGAAGTTGTCACCGGAAGTTGGCAAGACTGGGGCGGACTTGAGTATACCGCTAGTCACAAAATTTGGATCTTGCTTGTACGCGTCACGAAGTGACAAGAAACGAGTGTCAATAAGTGTCACGAGCATATATTTGCTGATTATTTTTATTCTTTATTATTTATTTATTTTATATACTGATATTCATTCTATAATGATGCTGTGAAGAACTTTTGAAGAGGCTACGTATAGGTCTGGGCTGTGCTCGCATTTAGGCTAAGCCTGTTTTCATATTACCTTATTGTTGTAATGTTGTATTTAACTGGTCTCCTGTGTAAAATGTGCCAGTAAACCAAAAAACCGTGTGTATATTAGATTTGTTTTCTTTTCTTTATTTTTTTTTCTCAATATAAAGTATATAGGCAAGAAATTGTGGGCCAACAGGTATAGATAAATTTTAATTGCAGTAGAAAAAAATAAATTATTAATCATACATTTTCCTTGTTAAGAAGTGTTGTACATTGTATTTGCGGTTTGAGCCAGTATATAAAGCTAGAATGGACACACAACTACTTCACCTATAGACTGGTTTCATTAAGAATACAGGTACCAGTGGTTTGTTGTCTATAAAACGGTTCCATTGTTGAATATTTGCTGAATAACTGGATTTAACTTTGCCACTCCCTAGTCTAATCAAGCAGACAACAAATTGATAATATTTTTCTTATTTTGTTCCAAGAAACAGGATTTTACATTGGGAGACAATCTGCAGGAAATATCAATTCCTGTTTTGTGGGGAAAACAATAAAGAAACATTTCAGTATGTCTTCTGCTGAAAATTTTAACCAGCGTTAAAACGCCAAGTAGTTGTCACAGCCTGTGTTATTTCATTCCCTTTATATGATTTTATCCAGAATTTCATTTTTTTTTTATCTTTTCTCAGTCATGCCTTTGTCTTCTAAGCATCATGTTAGACCCAGCTAGCATTCTACATAAACCTACAGCGGGCCGTTATCGGCCCGTCAGCTACCCTGACGGGCCGATAACGGCCCGCTGTAGATTTATGTAGAATGCTTACTGGGGAGTCACAAAGTGAGAAAACGTACCTTACCGCATATGCGTCCAACGAAGTCTCAAATCAGTCTGCGCATGCACACAGTTAAATCAGAGTCTTGGTTGTGCGCATGAAGAAATTTAACATCTTTTGCTATCCAAAACGCATGAACTGAAGATTCTGATCAGACTTTTCGAATGTACATTCTGCTCTGAATCTTTGTTGGACTAACATGTCGTAAGGTACGTTTTCTGACGTTGCTGCTCGTAAAGAACACATGCCATGGAATACATTGGACCCTCGTTACAACGACAGTCTTTGTTTCCATAGATGTTCTCGTTAACTTTAATTTGATCTTTGATCGCAGCAGAATAATATATAATAAAGGACATGTTGTACTTTTATTTCCTTACACTTTGAAACCGGCTTGCACAACTTCATATTCATAAATATCAGATCCCCAAACGTCAGAACAATCCATCCAATGGTTACTGAGAACACGCCCGGACAGTTTCGGCGGAAAGAAGAAGAAGTTGAAAGAAGAAGAAAAAGAAATGGAGTAAACACAATATGTCTCCCCACTTCGCTTTGCAGACTTAACAATAATCATTGATGTGTAGATACCAGAGTCCCTTCTGTCTGCTATATAGAGCTAAATATCACTGAACACTTTTGTTGAGTACATAATAAAACTTAATCAGTGTTATAGGCCTTGATGTGTAGATACCAGAGTCCCTTCTGTCTGCTATATAGAGCTAAATATCACTGGACACTTTTGTTGAGTACATAATAAAACTTACTCAGTGTTATAGTCATTGATGTGTAGATACCAGATACCAGAGTCCCTTAAGTCTGCTATACAGAGCTTAATATCACTGAACACTTTTGTTGAGTACATAATAAAACTTACTCAGTATTATTTTCCTTGATGTACAGATACCAGAGTCCCTTCTCTCTGCTATAGAGAGCTAAATATCACTGAACACTTTTGTTGAGTACATAATAAAACTTACTCAGTGTTATAGTCATTGATGTGTAGATACCAGAGTCCCTGTCTGCTATATAGAGCTAAATATCTATGAACACTTTTGTTGAGTACATAATAAAACTTACTCAGTGTTATGGTCTTTGATGTGTAGATACCAGAGACCCTTCTGTCTGTTATATAGAGCTAAATATCTCTAAACACTTTTGTTGAGTACATAATAAAACTTACTCAGTGTTATAGTCATTGATGTGTAGATACCAGATCCCTTCTCTGTTATATAGAGCTAAATATATCTGACTTTTGTTGAGTACATAATAAAAGTTACTCAGTATTATAGTCATTGATGTGTAGATACCAGAGTCCCATCTACCTGCTATATAAAGCTAAATATCTCTGAACACTTTTGTTGAGTACATCATAAAATTTACTCAGTGTTATAGTCCTTGATGTGTAGGCACCAGAGTCCCTTCTACCTGCTATATAGAGCTAAATATCTCTGAAAACTTTTGTTGAGTACATAATAAAACTTACTCAGTGTTATAGTCATTGATGTGTAGATACCAGGGTCCCTTCTACCTGCTATGTAGAGCTAAATATCTCTGAACACTTTTGTTGAGTACATAATAAAACCTACTCAGTGTTATAGTCATTGATGTGTAGATACCAGAGTCCCTTCTGTCTGCTATATAGAGCTTAATATCACTGAACACGTTTGTTGAATACATAATAAAACTTACTCAATGTTATAGTCATTGATGTGTAGATACCAGAGTCCCTTCTACCTGCTATATAGAGCTAAATATATCTGAACACTTTTGTTGAGTACATAATAAAACTAACTCAGTGTCATAGTCATTGATGTGTAGGCACCAGAGTCCCTTCTGTCTGCTATACAGTGCTAAATATCTCTGAACACTTTTGTTGAGTACATAATAAAACTTACTCAGTGTTATAGTCATTGATGTGTTGATACCAGAGTCTCTTCTGTCTTCTGTCTGTTATATAGAGCTAAATATCTCTGAACACTTTTGTTGAGTACATAATAAAACTTAATCAGTGTTATAGTCATTGATGTGTAGATACCAGAGTCCCTTCTGTCTGCCATATAGAGCTAAATATCACTGAACACTTTTGTTGAGTACATAATAAAACTTACTCAGTGTTATAGTCATTGATGTGTAGATATCTGAGTCCCTCCTACCTGCTAGATAGAGCTAAATATCTCTGAACACTTTTGTTGAGTACATAATGAAACTTACTCAGTGTTATAGTCATATTGATGTGTAGGCACCAGAGTCCCGTCTGTCTGTTATATAGAGCTAAATATCTCTGAACACTTTTGTTGAGTGCATAATAAAACTTACTCAGTGTTATAGTCATTGATGTGTTGATACCAGAGTCCCATCGGTCTGATATATAGAGCTAAATATCAATGAACACTTTTGTTGAGTACATAATAAAACTTACTCAGTGTCATAGTCATTGATGTGTAGATACCAGAGTCCCTTCTACCTGCTGCAAAGAGCTAAATATCTCTGAACACTTTTGTTGAGTACATAATGAAACTTACTCAGTGTTATAGTCATTGATATGTAGGCACCCTAGTCACTTCTGTCTGTTATATAGAGCTAAATATCATTGAACACTTTTTATTAGTACATAATAAAACTTACTTAGTGTTATAGTCCTTGATGTGTAGATACCAGAGTCCCTTCTGTTTGTTAAATAAAGCTAAATATCTCTGAACATTTTTGTTGAATACATAGTGAAATGCACTCAGTGTTATAGTCATTGATGTACAGATACCAGAGTCCCTTCTGTCTGCTAAACAGAGCTAAATATCACTCGACACTTTTGTTGAGTACATAATAAAACTTACTCAGTGTTTTAGTCATTGATGTGTAGATACCAGAGTCCCTTCTACCTGCTATATAGAACTAAATATCTCTGAATACTTTTGTTGAGTACATAATGAAATTTACTGAGTGTTATAGTCATTGGTGTGTAGGCACCAGAGTCCCTTCTGTCTGTTATATAGAGCTAAATATCACTGAACACTTTTGTTTTGTACATAATAAACTTTACACAATGTTATAGTCTTTGATTTGTAGATACCAGAGTCCCTTCTGTTTGTTATATAGAGCTAAATATCTCTGAACACTTTTGTTGAGTACACAGTGAAACCTGCTCAGCGTTATAGTCATTGATGTACAGATACCAGAGTCCCTTCTGTCTGCTATACAGAGCTAAATATCACTGGACTCTTTTGTTTAGTATAATAAAACTTACTCAGTGTTATAGTCATTGATGTGTAGATACCAGAGTCCCTTCTGTCTGCTATATAGAGCTAAATATCAATGAACACTTTTGTTGAGTGTATAATAAAACTTAGTGTTATAGTCCTTGATGTATAGATACCAGAGTCCCTTCTACCTGCTATATAGAGCTTACTATCACTGAACACTATTGTTGAGTACATAATAAAACTTACTCAGTGTTATAGTCATTGATGTGTAGATACCAGAGTCCCTTCTGTTTGTTATATAGAGCTAAACATCACTGAACACTTTTGTTGAGTACATAATAAATCTTACTGAGTGTTATTTCATTGATGTGAAACTATCAGAGTCCCTTCTGTTTGCTATACAGAGCTAAATATCACTGAACACTTTTGTTGTTGAGTACATAATGAAATTTACTCAGTGTAATATTAACTGATGTACAGATACCAGAGTCCCTTCTGTCTGTTATACAGAGCTCAATATCACTCAACAGTATTGCTGAGTATATAACAACATACTCAGAATAATAGTCATTGATGTACAGATACCGGAGTCCCTTCTGTCTCCTATATAGAGCTCAACATCACTCAACACTTTTGTGGAGTACATTAGGGTTATATACATCAAAGTCCCTATATCTGCTATACAGAGCTCAGTATCACTGGACACTTTAAGTGAGGACATAATAATACTTACTTAGTTTTATCGTCATTGTTGTACAGATACCGGAGTCCCTTCTGTCTGCTATACAGAGCTCAATATCACTGAACACATACGAATATTCTGATGACAGGTCTTGATTTACATGGATGTAGCCATCGGCTGAAATACACAAACAAAGTGAATAGTAACGAACATGTCTAGGCAGTGTAATAGTCATCGATGTAAAGATACATGAGTCTATTCGGTCTGCTACATAGATCTCAATATTACTGAACACATACGATTACTCTGATGAGAGACACTGACTCACGCGGATTCTGCCGTTTGCTGAAACACACCCAGCATGCTAAGCGTTAATCAGAGGACTTAGTTAAGTGTCATGTGGCAGCGGTAAAACGTCTCCCCGTACTTCACTATAGTGCAAGATCAGTGCGCTCATTTTGTTACTTTGAAAATCGAATACCGCTTAAGCCGTGCTAAGGTCGCGTGCAGCCTCACAAACTACATTGGTCGCGTGCAGCCTCGCAAACTACATTGCTGCAGACGAAAACTTAATAAAACGTCTCAAATTTTCGTTCTATGGTGTTTTATTTGTCACCAAAGGCCATTTTTAGACTTATATCTAGCCTTCACTTCAGCTGATGTTAAGTGTCTTGTGGCGGCCGTAAAACGTCTCCTAGTAGTGCAGATTATATCTTCATTTCCTTTGGTATTATTGAGCCCACATTACGAAAACACGAATATTCAAATATACTGAAAATTTTACCACCAAACAATGAAAATTTTCAGATAAAAAATTCTAATATTTTTCACATTTCTGCTCAAAACAAAGATTGTGGGTACTCGTTAGAACCGCCTCGACGAGGCGGTTCTAACGAATACAACCGCTCGACGAGGCGGTTCTAACGAGTACAAGCGCCTCGACGAGGCGGTTCTAACGAGTACCCACAATTTATGTTTTCGAGCAGAAATAAGAAATTTAATGTATACCTCTGTAAATCCCAGTTTTACTATATAAAAGTGGGGTTTGAGGGAGTCAAAATTATATAGGTATGTTTTCGTGATGATTTTATTAATTTCGAAATCGAATACCGCTTAAGTCGGTGCAAGGAGGAGGGGTGGGGGCGGGGGAGCGTATGCAGCCTCGCAAACTACATAGCTGTTCTTTTTATGGATTTCTATATTGGTAAGAAGGTAAAATTGATGATAATTTCTAAGCTAATTTTCTCCAGTTCTCCATAAAACAGATATTGTGGGTACTCATTAGAGGTGCTTCAATAGCCCCTCCTTAACAAGTCTGATCATTATGTGTGCAGACGTTAGATGTTCCATCTCAACAATCCTGTTAAGACATCTGAAACCCGGGAAGTACAAAAGTAGTTTCGTAGATATTGTTTTTGAATTCACAGTATATAAAGTAAGTACTCGTATAAGAACTGACAGACCCTCAAGCGTATGTTATCTGATGAGGGGTGTACACTGGATTCCACCCATTCAGCATTTTTTGTCACACACAACATGTAATAAAAAGGGCATTTATATTTTTGTTCAAATTTGAGGACAAGTATGGTAAGGACTTAAGGTGTCCTAATAATTACGGTAACTATGGTACTTAGATTATCACTAACAAGTCATGGAATACCCACAACATGTTTTGTGGAGAAAAAATTTTTTTTAACTCTTTCGGCGCCAAATTTCGGACGACATTTGTCGTCTGTTTTTATTTTGTGTGTGTGTGTGTGGGGGGGGGGGGGTTGTTTTTTTTATTATTATTTTAACAAACTATTGTTTGGAAAGACGTTTGTATGTAAAGTTGAAAGACTGAATGTCAAACAGCATAGATCCAGATGAGACGGCTCAATGAGCCGTCTCATCTGGATCTATGCTGTTTGCAAAAGCCTATTATTATCGCCTGTGGCAGTGAAAGAGTTAATATTTTGATTAAAAACATGCGCCTAATGTCAACCCTTCAAGAATCTATATATATATTCACTACAGTTGGTGTTGCTGCCCTGTGGCGGCCGTAACCACGTCACCCCGTACTTCACTATAGTGTAGTTTATATTTTCTGGTCCCTTGTGATCACTGAGCTCATTTCGGGACTTTTGAAAAATTATGTGCGGTTCATTGATGAGGTGTAATTGGCCGAAACTAGCTAGTCTGATACAGAAAACTTGACATTTTGTGAGTGTTAATTGCTCAGAGGCGTTATTTCATTTAGAATCTTTGATCAAGATGGCTAAGAAGTATACTATATTTACCTAGGTATTGGCAGAGACAGGCCTGAACAAACGGTGTACACCCAGATCAGACGCCATATGATGCGGTGTCAAATCTCAACCTTTTTATTTATTTATTTTTATTTTATTTTATTTTTTGTCACTTGTCTAGCTATTTTAAATAGTGACAGGTTGTCAAAAGTTCAATTTTTAGGATAAGTACGGCATGGAGTGAATGCGTCCCAAATTTAGGACCAAAACGGTACATGCTATATAGGTGGTATACGGAAGGCAGGGCTGTAGAAATACCATGTCCTACTTGCCTACCTGAAGATAAGTAAGAAATTTCAGTTTACTTGTCCTGGGACAAGGACGTTATAGCTCTAGCTAAGAAGAGTCCAGATTATGAAATATATATACTTTTCTTATTTCTCGAATAAAAGATATGTTGTGGGAACGCATTAGAAGCGCCTCTAATGTGTACCTACATCATAGGTTTTCTTCCAGAAATAAGAAAAATGTCTTTCGGGGAAGTATACATTGGTTTGGTCAAGTCAATTTTGATCATTTACCCAGCTAGCATTCTACGTAAATCTACATCGGGCCGTCATCGGCCCGTCAGCTACCCTGACGGGCCGATGACGGCCCGATATAGATTTACGTAGAATGCTGACTGGGTACTTGTAGGTGGATAAGTAATAAAATCGATAGTAGTGGAATAGTATAATGTAAGAATATTTACTGCTGGTACTAAAGATCCTGCCGATACAGCATGGGTACTTCTACGGTCATTCTCTCCCTTCCGCTGATTCAAGAAGGGCAGTTGTCAGTTTCTGGCGAAAGAATGTGCACAATACTGGTTAACCGCTTAGAGGACTAAGCCTGCCCAGTAAACGTGTGGTTAGCTAAATTGACCGCGCTCGACATGACCCCATTGGGTTGACTGGGCCGTAAAACCTCAACACAAACAATCAACACAAACAGCATGGGTACACATGCTAGACTGCGTCTTCACTCTTACATATTTGTTTTTCCATAGCGACTTTTTATTAACACTTAAAACACTTTAGGCAAATTCATCAGACGACAAATTGGTGAAAAATTTTTCTTCTGAATGTGTGCCAAGCATAGACCAAGCTTTCTTGTGAACGCTAATGCTTGGTTGTAAACGTGAGAAATCAATGGAAAAATAGCATTGGACCAGTTCATGACCTTTCATAATGTGCATCCGGAGCAGTGAGAAACTCTAAGATTGCGTAGACAATCAGCGAACAGCGCAATGAATGAAAGAGTCGTCGACGCATATGCACCATTACGAAAACATGCCTATTCAAATATACTGGTAATTTTACAACCAAAGAAGGAAAATTTTCAGATAAAAATTCTGATATTTTTCATATTCCTGCTCAAAACATAGATTGTTGGTACTCGTTAGAACCGCCCCAGGGAGGCGGTTCTAACGAGTACCCACAATCTATGGTTTTTAGCAAAATAAGAAAAATAATGCATACCCCTGTATACCCCAGTTTTACTATATGTAAGTGGGGTTTAAGGGGTCAAAATTACATAGGCGTGTTTTCGTGATGACACAGCAAAGATCTGGATCAGCTAGAGAATCCATATTTGACTCTAATAAGGGACCTTGTTGTACGATGTAAAAATCTTCAGTACTCAATCACACTATAAGATGACTGCGTTGGCTCTGTTCCTAATGCACTGATGCGCAGGCTAAACTCGATCTTTGCTGTTGGTCGAATATATTCCGATTGCATTATTTGGCTACAGACAACCCATCACGAAAACACGCCTATGTAATTTTGACCCCCTTAAATTCCACTTTTACATAAAAAAAAACTGGGGTTTACAGGGGTTTACATTATTTTCTTTATTTCTGCTCAAAAACATGGATTGTGGGTACTCGTTAGAACCGCCTCGGCGAGGCGGTTCTAACGAGTACCCACAATCCATGTTTTTAACAGAAATAGGAAAAATATTATAATTTTTTATCTGAAAATTTTCAGTTTTGGGCGGTGAAATTTTCAATATATTTGTATAGGCGTGTTTTCGTAATGCATTGATTTGCCTTCTATATTTTATACATTTTTGCAAATATTCTACAGGCCATGGTGTTTTGTTCTTTGTTTTGTTTGTTTTAAGTTGAAATGGTCAGCTGTCCCTGTGAAATTTTCAAAACAAGCAACAGTATAGTAGTTTATGATATATGTATTATAAATACATGTAATGAACATCCGCCTCTTCGAAGACACGAGCACAGATCTTGTCAGAAGTCACAGCAGGTAATGATGTTGTTTTTGTTTTACATTCATAATAAAAGCAACCACCCTAAATATTAAATTTTGTTAATATCTCCTGCAGAATTGCCTGAATTATACATTTTCACAACGAAATCATACCGATATAATTTTGACCCTTTAAACTCAACTTTTATATAGTAAAACTGAGGTTTACAGGAGTATACATTATTTTTCTTATTTCTGCTTAAAAACATAGATTTTGGGTACTTGTTAGAACCGCTTCGGTGAGGCGGTTCTAACGAGTACCCACAATCTATATTTTGAGCAAAACTATGAAAAATATCAGGGTTTTTTTTTTACCTTAAAACTTTCAGTTTTTGTGGTGAAATTTTCAATATATTTGAATAGGCGTGTTTTCGTAATGACCCATTCTGACATCAAAACGGGCAAATAACGCTTTACAAACAGGCCAAAATATTGAGACTATTTAACATTGAACTGTATTTGTTTAGAACCAAACCAGTGGTCTGTAAATCTTAGTAATAGGTAACCAAATATGACACAGCCAGTTTTCAAGCTTATTTGGCGCTGAAAGAAGCATAACATTACTACGCATCATGAAAACACACCTATATAATTTTGACCCCCTTAAACCCCACTTATATGTACTAAAAAAAAAAACTGGGGTTTACAGGGGTATACATTATTTTTCTTATTTCTGCTCAAAAACATAGATTGTGGGTACTCGTTAGAACTGCCTCGGTGAGGCGGTTCTAACGAGTACCCACAATCTATGTTTTGAGCAGAAATATGAAAAATATCAGAATTTTTATCTGAAATTTTTCATTTTTTTGGTGGTAAAATTTTCAATATATTTGAATAGGCGTATTTTCGTAATGGTGTGATAACGATGTGACGTCCGTCATAACAATAGCCAGTGAAATCGATACAGAACATTCTGAAGAGAGACAACCTTGTTTTGTTTTTTTGTTGTTTTTTTTTTTTTTTTTTTTTTTTTTTTTTTTGTGGGTGGGGCTGGGGGGAGGGGGTCTTTACGGACGGGGTCAACTCTAAAAGGAAAACAATTGCTCCAAAAGGTATAAAATCATTTTTCTTTTTTGTGTAAAAGGGAGCATATTCTTTTCTTTTAGCGTTGATCCATTTTTAGAAGGGTACTTGCGTTCAGAAAAACAAACAGGAAGTCACAAAAAAAAAAACAAAAAAAACGCCCTCCGTGTAAAACCAGTGGAAATTAGTGGAGCGCTGTAGTGCAAAGGTAAAGCGTCGATGTCAATATCGTGAGTTAGCGGGTTAGCGGAATGGGCCCAAGCGAGCACCAAGTGTTCTGTTCTTGAGCAGACACTTCATCACGAAGACATGCCTATATAATTTTGACCCCCTTAAACCCCACTTTTATATAGTAAAACTGGGGTTTACAGGGGTGTACATTATTTTTCTTATTTCTGCTGAAAACATAGATTGTAGGTACTCGTTAGAACCGCCTCGTCGAGGCGGTTCTAACGAGTACATGTACCCACAACCTATGTTTTCAGCAGAAATATGAAAAATATCAGAAATTTTTATCTGAAAATTTGCATTTTTTGGTGGTAAAATTTTCAGTATATTTGAATAGGCGTGTTTTCGTAATGAATCCATATAAATTGCGCGACCCGTAGTACAGTCATCCGAAAGGAGGACTTACGTGGAGTGACCTATAATCACACTGTCCGCAATCAGTTTGCAAGAAATGCTATAACTTGTTAACTGCAAAGACATTACGAGAACACGCCTATTCAAATATACAGAAAATTTCACCTCCAAAAACTGAAAATTTTCAGATAAAAAACTCTGATATTTTTCTTATTTCTGCATAAAACATAGATTGTGGGTACTCGTTAGAACTGCCTTGGTGAGGCGGTTCTAACGAGTACCTACAATCTATGTTTTATTCAGAAATAAGAAAAATAATGTATACCCCTGTAAACCCCAGTTTTACTATATAAAAGTGGGGTTTCAGGGGGTCAGAATTATATAGGCATGTTTTCCTGATGGTATTTTGATAAATTTTGGCATGCAGATTAACAAGATTTGTCCAATGAAAGTGTCAAGTGCCAGACTTCTATATAAATAGCCTTGCAAGGCTCTTCAATCCAACCGTAATCAGTTTGTGAAAAATCGCTACAAGTTTTAAATTGCTTGGATATTTTGATAATTTTTGGCATGCAGATACATACTGACAGGACTTAAATGAAATTGTCAAATGCAACCGGGTATAATGATTGTGTACTACACATAAAAAAATAGCGGTTTTCAGGGCTCCAGATAAGAACGAAAAATATTCAAGGCTCTTAGAGCTCCGGAAAAGAGAGATAAAACAGTAAAATGTGGCATTCAGATACCTATTGACAAGATCTAACAAAAGAAATATCTAAATACCAGATTTCTTTATAAATAGCCTTGGCGGGCATTTCTTTTTGTTCGTAATCAGTTTGTGAAAATCACTATAACTTGTTTACGACTTGGAATATTTTGATAATTTTGGCAAGCAGATACATTCTGACAAAACCAGACAAATGTAATTGTCAAATGCAAGCTGGTATAATTATTGTGTACTACGGAGTAACAAGTAGCCCTAGAGGGCAACGATCGCTCACCTGAGGAATAGTTAGCTGAAGGTAGGAATATAATTCGAAACTCCAAGCGACCATTACATATGTTTTTGGCATAGGGTTCATCCTCTGCATGCATAGTTAACACAAACATGTCCTTTGTTTGAAGATATTTTTCAAATGTCCCTAATTGATTGGAAATATATATGTCTTCTAAGACACTTGAGGAGAGTAAGTTGGGCCATGAAAACCAGAGGACCAAAATCAAACTTGCCCAAGCTTTTATGCCTGTCCTGATTACCAGCCACTTTGATGATGATTCGCTCGAAAATACGTAGATGCGCTAGCATGGAGGCACCATTTTCCCGTTATAATAAAGTCGCTGTCATTAGCACAAATTCTACCTAGTCTATGGGACACTCAAGGGCGGGAAACTATCATGCCATTAGTCGAAACTGCGCTAAAATCAAACTTGTCCAAGAGTTTATGTCTGTCCCTTTTATCTGCAAGTTTGATGAGTATCCAATCAAAAATGAAGTCGATATCATCCTGAAACATTTACACCATTATATGTCTAACAGAGACTATAAGGCAAGTAAATCTCAAGTGAATAGTTCGATCTGACCCAAAATCAAACTCGTCCAAGATTTTAGGGTGCAAGTCTGATGAAGATTTGATTAAAAAAAATGAAATCACTATCACCCGGACAACATTCTCCTAAAGCTATGAGGCCATAAAGGGCAGGTAATTCTCATGCCAATAGACGAAACTGGGCAAAATCGAAGTTGTCCTAGATTGTATGCCTATCCTTATTATCTGCAAGTTTGATAAAGATCAAAAATGAAGTCGCTTTCGTCCAGACAATATTTTCCCCATTATATGTCTATGGGAGACTAAAGGGCAAGTGTCTCTCATGTGGTTAGTGCGATCCGACTCAAAATTAAACTCGTCTGAGATTTTATAGTTGTCCTCATTAGCTGCAAGTCTGATATTCCATCAAAGATGAGATCGCTATTTTCCGGACAACATTTTCCGAAATCCATGCGGTCCTCAAGGGCAGGCAACTCTCATGCCAATAGTCGGAAGTAAGCCAAAATCAAACTTTTTCGAGATTAAATGTTTGCCCTCGTTATCTACAAGTTTGAAGAAGATCCAATCAAAAGTGCAGTCGCTATCGTCCGGACAACATTTTCTTCATTATATGTCTACGGGAGACAAAACGGTAGGTACATCTGTGAATAGTCCGATCTGCCCTCATTCCGAACTCGTCCAAGATTTTACAGTTGTCCTTATTACCTGCAAGGCTGACGACGATTCGATCAAACCTGAAAACGCTATCGTCCGGATATCATTTTTCTAGGTCTATGGGCCTTTAAGGGCAGTTAACTTTCATGCCGATAGTCGACATGGGACCAAAATTGAACTTGTTTGAGATTTTATGCCTGGCCTTGTTATCTTGTTATCTGCATCTGATGAAGATTCGATCAAAATGAAGTCGCTATCGTCCGGACAACATTTTCCCCATTGTATGTCTATGAGAGACTATAGGGCAAGTAACCATTATGTGAATGGTCCGATCTCCACCAAAATCGAACTCGTCCAAGATTTTATGGCGTCCGGCGTCTTTTCAAATTGCGCTTCCGAGACAACAACATAAAAGGTTGTTAAAATCGCGTTCATAAAGCCAGCTGACGCTGCAGTACAACTGATATTTAGGAGCTTAGTACTTTGTTATTCATTTCTGTTGCATCGATTATTTTTTACTGTCTCAAATTATGGCAGCGACTCCGAACGCTGCCGTGCTAGGCGCCGTCGCCGCATTGGTCAGAGCTTGCATGGCGTGGGTTCGACCCCAGGCAAAAGCACTTCGAAATTTTTCAGAGGATTATTTCTCCATTATGGATGGGAAGAGAAGAGAGTTGCTGCCATACTTGAGAGAGTAAAAATAATCCATGTAACGCAAATGAGTAACAAAATACTAAGCTCCTAAATATCAGTTGTACTTCAGCGTCAGTTGGCTTTATAAGCGCGATTTGAACAATCTGTTTTACGAATTTGTCTCGGTACCGCAATCGGTAAAGACGCCGGACGCTGCAGCGGTAGGCGCCGTCGCCGCATTGGTCAGAGCTTGCATGGCGTGGGCTCAACCCCAGGCAAAAAGGTTTAGAAATTTTTCAGAGGATTATTTCTCCATTAAGGATGGAAAAATACGAGAGTCGCTGCCACAACTTGAGCGAGAAAAACATAATCCATGTAGCGCAAATTAATAATAAAACAATAAAGTTTGGCATGCTGGTACATATTGACAAGATCTAACCAATATTTTATTTTTTTAACAGTACCAGATTTCTTTATAAATAGCCTTGGTGGGTGTGTCAGTCTGTCGGTAATCAGTTTGTGAAAATTGCTGTTATTTTTAACGGCTTGGAATATTTTGGTAATTTTGACATGCAGATACAAGATCTACCAAATGAAGTTGTCAAGAGCAACGGGGTGAAGTTATTGTGTACTACTCATAAAATACAGCAGTTTTCAGGATCCCGATAATAAAGAGAAAACATTAAAGGCTCTTAAAGCTCATGATAAGATAAAACAATAAAGTTTGGAATGCAAATACATATTCACAAGATCTAATCAATGAAATGTATAAAAAAAAAAAAACTAGATTTTTTCATTAATTATAAACCTTGTCGGGAGTGCAGATACATATTAACAGGCATTAACCAATGAGTTTGTCAAACGCTACCGGGTATTATTAACGTGTGCCTCTCATTAAACAATCCAGATAAGAGATAAAACTATTGAACTTCTAAGGGCTCCTGATAAGTGGGGCATAAACAATAAAGGTTCTGAGAGCTCTAGATATCAGAGATTAAACAATAAAGGTTCTTAGGGCTCCAGTTAAGAGACATGAAACAATAAGCTACTTAGGATCCAGATAAGAGAGATAAAACTATAGAGGTTGTTGGGACTCAAGATAGGAGGACTAAAACAATAAAGATTCTTAGGGATTCAAATAAGAGAGATAAAACTAAAGTGGTTACTCAGCTCCAGACAACTGGGATATTCTTATTCCCGCAGATAAGAGAGATTAACAAAATACAGGTTCTTAGGGCTCAAGAGAAGAGAGCTACAACAATAGAGGTTACTAGGACTCCAGTTAAGAGTAAAAAGAAACAATAAATTTTCTGAGGACTTCAGCCAAGAAAGATACAACAATAGGGGTTCTTAGGACTTTAGATAAATGAGATGCAACAATAAAGGTTCACAGGTTCTTTGGGCTCCAGATAAAAGAGATAAATCATAAGAGGTTTTTAGGGCTCTAGATAAGAGATAAAACAATTTTCTTATGGAACCAGATATGGGTATAAAAATAGAGGTTCCTGGAACTCCAGATAAGAGTGATTAAAAAGTGTGTACTCTAAATAATAGATGTAGAAATATGAAACTGCTCGGCTTACTAATGGATATCGATTAGATCTAATCAATGAACTTGATAGATATCAACAATCTCGTCGAGGCGGTTCAAACGAGTACCCACAATCTATGTTTTTGGGCAGAAAAAAGAAAAATAATTTATACCCCTGTAAACTCCAGTTTTATTATATAAAAGTGGGGTTTAAGGGGGCAAAAATTATATAGGCGTGTTTTCGTGATGAGTTCTGGTTTCTACTCAGGAAGACCTGCGTGTAATACTCAGTTGAGGGTGTCGCATTATGAAGAGATCGGTAGATAGAACTTCTAAAATAAAAAGGTGTATTCAGTACCAGTAATTTACGATCATAGCAATGTACAATATACCTGTGTTTAGAGAGAAAACTCTCTCGCTTGTCCTGGAATTGCCTGGATCCCATGGAGCGAATTTCGAGTCATCGACGATGGAATACCTAATGAAGTCACCTCCGACACTCAGATCTGAGTCAGAATACCGGATTCTGTTAACGTAACTTCCAACATTCAAGTCAGAACTGGAGATGGACACAGATGTACCCTCTGGAATGAAAACATAATATTCGAGTTATTATCGTAATTACCCTAAATATTGAGACAGAAGGACCTGAACAAACGGTGTATATCAGGCTAGACGCCACAGAACACAGCGACTGATCTGGTCCTGAAGTTATAAAGCATGACATTTTCTCTGCTTATAAATATGAAAATGCCAACTATTGTTGGCATTTTCATATTTATTAACAGGGTAATGTTTCATGCTCAGCTCTCATGAGCCAAAAAAAAAAAAACAAGAACAGTTTACATTTGTCAGTAATTTGAGATTTATTAGCAGGACAAATTTAAAATTTAATGCTCAGCTGAGCTGAGCATGAAAAGGTTTTATAACTTCGGGGCCTGACCTACGTTGTCTGTCACTCGTGCAGTAGTTTCAAGATACGTCAACAGGTAGTGAAACTGACTTATTCCATTTTTTCTGGCAGATATGGAAAGTATTAAAAGTTTCCGCATATTTGGGGTAAATATTGTACTTTCCAAGTACAGTAAACCGCAACAATCTGTCACCTGTATTTAGCACCTACCTTTCTTCAACACGCCGCTTCTAAGATCACGTAACTCCGCTGTTATACACTTCAGAGAGTCAT